>VWYP01023767.1:451071-572687 GCA_013400435.1 Pycnonotus jocosus
ATCTTATATCTCCAGATAACTTAAGCTGCTTCCCCCATGTAATAATTGGCATGCTGTAATTCCATAAAAATTTCAACAGAGAGACAGGTCAATCTTTATAATGAAGCTTATCTAGTGGAAGCTGTATTATTTGAGGCAGATAGTCAATGTAATATTTATGTGCTCTGTTTATAAACACCTTTGATGACTAATGGTGAAGGTTATTTGTGTTTGTTGAGGGGGGTTTAATTTAAATTGCCTATATTTCTGTATAGACAGGGAGAGATTATGATGCTGCACTGGCAAATGGTACAGAAACAACCCTTCAAATCACTGAGAAAAATAAGGACATTATTATATGTGCAGGAGGAAAAATACTGCTCACCTTTTTAGCACTTTTCATTTGGAGAACTCAAAGTGTTTTGAAGAGATCAGTGTCCATTAGAAACAATTAAGTCACCCTTTAAACTTCAGAGTGATCTATCCATATACAAGTCTTATAAGCAGAGAGACAGAGAAGATTTGTGGGTTATGACATCACAAATGTCCCATAAGAACCTCACTGTGAGCAATGCATACATGTGGAGAAGAGGACACAGGCCCTGCAGCCTACATGCTTCAGGAGCAGGAGCCACTTTTCTGTGCTTCCCTCTCAGCTGTAAAACTTCCCCAGCCCACCTAAATCACTCATATTACCCTGTTCTATAGGCAGTTGAAGGTGTGAAATACACTGGGGGTTTAGCATTCAATTAACTCTACAAAGGGACAGGACAACTCTAATTTTTAATGTCCACAGCTTCAAAAAGTTCCAAAAGAAAATCCTGTTAGTACAAGAACTGCTTCTAGTTCCAGAGACAGTAACTTAAATACAGGTATTGTCCTAAAAACAAACATCTCCCCAGGTGGATAGAGACAAGAGACAGAAGAGAGGTGTGAGCTTATTTACAGACCAGTGTGAAACTGCACAAGGCTTTCCAGCCTCGTCATCCTCTGCTTCCCAAAGGACTCCTTAAACATGTTATTGTTTTCAATGGGATTTCATTCCAATGGCGGCAAACAGTCCATCAAATATATTTTCTGCTCTAAAATGCTGCTTTATGAGGTAATAATAAACATATTCATATTAAATTTTATTCCTGTGAAAGACGAACAGCAGCAGCACATATACGAGCAGTTCCTCTAACTTAAGTTCCATATTTTCCCAATTCACTGAGAAAACCAGATTTCCTTTCTGTCTTGCATTTCAGACAGGGCTAGATTTCAAACAAGGAATGTCTTTTGCAGGTGCAATTTTTGCATAATTAGGGCACCCTCATTTGTGTGCCAGCCTTGAGAAGAAAGAGACAGGCTAAACCCTTGTGCTTCCTTCTGCCTCTGTGTGGCTGCATATCAAAGACCTAGAAATATTCTGCACTCTAAATTCAGTTAGAAGGCTGAAAACCACTATAAAGGCTCAGGGCTTCAAAACCCATACCTGAATGCTCTGCATTAAGCATCTCATCTTCCATTCAAGAATCTCAAATTACTCTGACTACTTCCTACACAGATCAAACTCAGATTTCTGCTTCTATCTTGTTAAAGCAACCTCTAAGTCACCAGCACTGCTCCAAGACAGCAGTGAGAGCACTGCTTAGAAACTCATCCAGATAACAAGAAAAAAAAATACAAAAGAACATAACTTGTGCTATATATGCATTGTTCAGTCCACTTGCAAAAGTCAAAGAGTTGTGAAAGCCAGAGCGAGAAAATGAGCGTTTGTGTGTGCATGTGTGTGTATGTAAATGTTTATATCATCCATACCTAGAGAGACAGAGAGATACACACATGTATAGATGTGGATGGTATAAACCTGTCAGATTAGCAGCCCATAAAGTGCAACACCACTAGCAGTTGAGGTAGACAGTTCTTGGAAATGCTTTTGTGTGGAAGGAGCTTTTTGCTTTGCATCTATATCTGTGAGATACCCGGCTTTCTACAAGATGTGGCCTCACTGTGTGTTGCTCTGGCTTCCTGGATGGCATTAGTCATTTGTCCAGGTCACATTGCATGCATGGCATGGCTTTTTTTGGCTGCCACTTGGTTAAGATGTTGTGAGTGACATGGTTGATTCCAAGGGCTGAGTAACATAAATGAAATGTGCTTTCCATTGTAACTCCAGAAAACTTCCAAGTCCCCAATGCACTTTCACTTAATGTCTCTGCAGTGGAATTACTGTCCCAATTTTACAGTGGATTTGCTCATACAATGTACCTGAATACAAGACTTTCCTGTAGCCTTGTTCCTCAGTATGTGACAAGCAGGTGAGGAGCAAACAGCTTTTTACCACCTACCTGCCTTTGTGTGCTTGGGAGTGACTGCAGTGCTGTTTCACAGCATCTGAGCTGGGCTGAATGGCTGCTGCTGTGACAATAATGGAGATAATAACATTTTTATCTAATAGCACTTGATTTGTTTCTATCACATACAGTAACAAGGTTCCATAATACAGGCAGTTGTATGCATGCTGTGCCCTGCCAAATAACCCAGTTTAAATTTCTATGAAGAGGCATAATATATCCCATCTCCCTGTCCACAGAATTCTTCCTTTGTCCATAATATGCTTTTGAATAGTTTTTATTTGCAAATAAAAGTGCTTGAGAGGCATCATCTCATTTACCTAGGCCCTGAGAAAGGCAGATATGGCTTGAACACTGGCTGATAGTCATTTGTCTTCCAAATAGTAACTGCTTGCAGATCTAGGAAAGTTGTTTAAGTGGATTTGGTGAGACACACAAGATAATATTTACATTTCCTTGTACACAGATCTATCCTTAGATGTATTTGGGGTTTTTTTTCCAAGTCTAAGAGTTCTGCTATTGATTTGGAGACTCAAACGTCCCCTCTGCTCTTGAGTAGGTTTTAAAAACACTATGGTATCCAGTGTCCAAATACCACTGTCCTGATCTGCAACCAGTTGCTGGGTGCTCCAATTTGAATTGGAGAAAGAAAGAGGTGCTTGCAGAACATCCATCTGCACAGATGGAGGTGGAGATCCTTCTTGGCTTAAACCAGTGCTGGGGACTGAAAGGTACCAAACATCAACTCATTCTTCACACAGGAAGAAAATGCTGAGGAACCAGCTATTTCCTGTTTTCCTGTGTTGCTGGTCAAACCTAGCAATAGGAGATGCTTTCAAGCTTCCAGCTAGTAGCTACTCTCATTTCTGAAATTATATCATTCTACAATGGATTACACCAAAAAAGAAACAAATCAGAAAATATAAAAAGACACAAAGGTCAATAAAACCTGTTTGGGAGTATCCATCAAGTGATGTTTACTGTCATGAAAAGGTGCCATTTCTCTAAGAGCGTTACAGACTGAAGCAGTTTGTGCTGTGATGCATGGGAAGCAACAGGGATGTTGCAAACAATCCCCAGACTGGAGAGCAGCACTCCACCTCAGGCCATCCAAGGCAGCAGGACAATAAATCCTCCTTCAATCCCATTCACATGCCTTGGCACATCAGATGAGATTGCCTGGAGTAATATCTTATAAACCTCATCTGCTGCCCAGCTTCTCAACACCCTCAGCAGGAGACTTCGCACATCCACCTCAGCATCAACCTCTCACTGTCCTAAAAGATCCTTTAAATTTTGGTAGCTGAACCACAGGACAGGAAAATGGACAAGCCTCATGAATTAAATGGTGCAGCTCTGAATGGTTGGGTCACTTCTAAGACAAACTTGCGGAAAACAAAACCAGGGACGTCAAGACATCATTTGGTCCATGCCACTCCCACAAGTGGCAAACACCTACTCTTTTAATTTAAAAATTCACATGGATATAGCTCTCAGTTTAGAATGGAATTGTCAAAAGTTAGTAGCCCCCTCCTTGCCTTTTTCTTGTTTATAAGAAAAAACTTCCTTCAACTTCAACACAGAAAATTTACATCAAAATCATATGCATGTGGAAATGCAAACATTTTTAGTGAGGTGTACACCTGTCCTTCTGCCTTCCTACTGTCTCTTGACTTCCTCAAGGATGTATCTGGGTTTGGCTTGTTCTGCTCAGGGAAACTGTCATTTCTATTTAAACTACAGCAATGGAATGGTAAAGAAAAACTAAGGTGCCACTTGAACCCCTAATCCTCACTGACATTCAGGGCTCCTTTGTACTGAGCTGAGTGCCCTTATTTTCCTGATTTCCAGGCTCACAGCCGGCATTCAGCACATCACAGAGATGCTTTTTGTGGTTTATTACTTGTTGCCTTGAATTCATAACTAGATGACTATACCTTGGCCCCAAAAATATTTATAAACTCCAAATCTGGCTGTGTATCTGTAGCCAGAGAAATCAAGAGGAGCTGGCAGCACAACACAGGACAGAGTATAAGACAATACCTGGCTGGAGTCACCAGGGCATGTGCAATTCCTGGACTGGTGCGGCTACAGCCCATCCATAATAAATTTCCAGAATTCTGACAATTGAGCCCAAGGCATAGAAGAATTTTTTTTCCTCCTAAATTAGGCATCGAAATGCGAAAGTACAAATCTGTTCTGCCATAATGCTTGGGAGCATAATATATCTGAATACCCAAGCATCAATTAAAAATCAGGCACTTCTAAGCATATCAACCAGGTAGAAAATATGCCTGGATTGACTGAAAGGATGCCCTGTCCACCCTTAGTAAGGCTCATTTATTCACTTAAGGAAATACATTCTTAAAAAACTTGCTCTAGCCTTTGATCTCCAGTCATCAGTACAAAAGGCATTTGGAGTAGTGCTCAGACTTAATTAGCTAGCTCCTTTTTTATACATGATCTCGGTCACACTCTAATTAATCCATTTATGGTTTAAAATCTATCAGTCAAATCCCATACTTCATTCTTCAGACAAGTTCAGAAACAGATCCACTCCTCCTCCTAATTTGTTGCACTACAAGAAACATCTACCCCTCCTCTGGACAGTCCCCCTTTCCCAGCCAAGGAGAAAATCCAGAAAACAGACACCTCCAAGGAGTAACTGAACTTGGATCACCCGGAAATGAGACTCCTCAGTACACAGAATAAAAAAGGAAATATCAGCCTCATTTTGTAAAAAAGGAGAATGATGAAAAGCTGAACCCCACCTCCTGTATTGCACTGAGCCACTGCTGCACATAATGCGGAGAGCTGTCAAGAGATTTAATTAGGATACAAAATCCAGCGATTTAAGAATTCTCTCTCCTTAGAACATTCTTAGGGATTTGCTCAGAATTAGAGGATGGTTTAAACATTAAAGGGGTTTTTTCCCTTTAATGAGATCAGCGGCATAGTGGAAAATGAGACTTTATTTATCTAAATATCACATGAAGAACTGAATAATTTAATAACCTCGCTCAACTAAATCCAACCCAATATATTTACACGTCTTTTTTCTTCTGCATATAAAATACTTATTTTGTGTTTGACTTCCAATGTATAAACAATTCTTAGCTTTACAAACCATAAAGATAAATAATAAGAATTTTGTATTAAAAATCATCAGCTGTGTTTGCTAACAATAAGAACTCTTTCAGTTTCTACTTGTATTCAACTCTGAAATCACATGATTATTCATTTATCTAAATCTCAGTGAATACTTCTGGACATAATAAAAATTTTACCTCATTTAATTGTGTTATGTAGCATTCTAAAATCAATGATTGTCCATTTTAGATCAAGTATAGCACTGGGAATCAACAGCAATCAAATGATCATTAGGGAACTAGGATTAACTGAATTATGCATTTGTTTAAATACAGCTTTACAGAAAACTTAAACATTTCAAGGTCTGGCAAATAAAATCTAGTACATCCATTTCCTTTTGATATTGCTTTATACTATCACTAGGGCCAGGTTTGGCCACCCTTGCAAATACTTACTGTCTCAATGGAATGATTCATTTAGCTTAGGTTAATTTAGTTCAGTAAAAGTAGTGCAATCAGTTCACCCAGCAACAAAAGGACTGAATATTGGGGGGAAAAAAACACAACAGAATATTTGTTTTCCCGTGCTGTTACATCAAAAACAAATGACTGTGGGAAAACTGGGATCTAATAATTTTCAAGGACAGGTTCCCCCAAAATAATCAGTATAGTTTATTACTTAAAAATAATATTTTAAACCTTTTAAAATACAACTATATCTGGATTAGTAAAAAACCCCAAACCTCTTCATCCAGCACAAATAGATTTACTTGACTAATACTAAGGCAATTTCACAGTGCAGGTTTTCTACATTTTACCTGAAATCCAATTTCCATTCTTAGCAAGTTTGGTATAAGCTATGAATGAAAAGTAACTTGGTAAATAAGAATAAAATTGTTCATTATTGTCTAAGTGATTAAAGCCTGAAAGTTGCAAACAGGAGAAAGAAATCTGAAGCCATATAATTGCTTATGTTTGAGTATAATGTATTCTCTTGCTGGCAAAACTGTCAGATTTGGTGTAAACTTTTGGTGTAAACTATGTACTTTGGCAAATCATCATATCCTAAAGTTTACTAGATCAGACCAAGTCTCGCATGTAAAAAATCAAAAAAGCAAAAATAAAAACCAAAGACATTTCTGATGTTAATTACAGAGACTGGATGGACTCTGTGGTGTGATGACTTCAGAGTGCATCTGCCCACTCTGGTGCATCTCCTCTCCCCGTGTAATTTTGTGGCCATGCATGAGCTCAGCAAATGGAAAACCTTAATTTGTGCACAGCTGCCAGAGTGCACTCTGCTCAGCAGTCACCTTCTTAGCAGGGAAGCACACACTTAAATTAATATTTATTAAGGACCCCTAATGGCACTGGCCTGTTTGTATGCTTCCACTTCAGTCCATGGCTGCATCACAAGAGCATGGCATGAAATAAACCAGTGCTCTCCTATGCAATATCTGCTTCCCTACTTGTAAGCAGGGAATGTCTGGCTGTGGAGGGGGAAAAAATGCAAGTGAGGGAGTTTCCACCTCAAGTAGCTTCCCCTTTCAGCTGCCAACAGCACGTAGAGTGGTGGAGTGTGGATTGCTGCTGTCTCTCACTGCTCCCTTCAAAGTCAAAGATGCTTCACAGTCAAGTAAAGCAGAATTAAAGTAAGAGAGAGAAACAGAGCAGGTTGTAAAGATGCACTACACAAAAAGTAATAAAGCCCCAGAGCGCTGTGTAGGCTCAGGAGCACCTTCAGTTGTGGGTTTCGAGCTCTGTTTTTTCCAGGTAAGAACACTTTGGAGCATTTCTACCTCCCTGGTTCCTGCTGAGCCTTCACTTTGCATGGGGCTGGGGCAGGTACAAACTCTTCCCTTGCAGCACAGTGCTGGAAGACTGGAGAGGCCAACATTTAGTGCTTTCGCTCCATGGGCTGCAAATGACTTAAAACAGAATCAAAGGAGAGAACAGAGAAATGGCGCAATATAGGGGAGAATTAATCTCATTTGAAAGACATCTAAAAAGAAGTGGAATGCATCACTCTCTAAAAGTGTCTACATCTCAAAATTAACAACAAAGAGGTTCGTGATTAGCCCAAATGAAGGTGTAAATGTTGTAAACTTCTGAAGTAGGATCTATCAATCCCACCCACAACACCTTCAGAGAGCTGAGATCCTTGGATGCCTTTGAGTTTCTTCAGTGCAGAGTTTTGCCATTAGTAGCAAACCAACATATTTAGGCCAAATAGCACCACGCAGTCTGCTTTAGAGGGGGAATGCTTTGGGAAAAAAGCATGAAGCATGAAGGGAGATTTTCAACAGTTTAGGCAAAAAGCTGATGGTGTAACCACCATCAACCCATTTCAAACATCTGTGCTGACTAATGTGAGATCCCAAACTTTGGGTGCCTAACACACAGCAGACACCAAAGTGCACCATGCATTAGCTTGGAAGCTGAGGAGGTAACACCTTCCAAGGACAAGACAATCTCTAAAGACAATACACACAGAGTAGGAGAAGGGATGATACACAATCCTATTTATTCCATTAACAAACTGCAGCATCAGAGAGAGAAAAGGCTGGGAATGAAACCATCTCAATCCAGCAGAGTCAAATGTTCAAGTAAAGGGCTGTCCTTCTTTTTCAAAAGAAAACAAAAAAAAAATCAAAATTCTAATAAATATTTGGGTTTAAGAAGAGAGTGCATGTATATAAGAGTACAAACAGTGAGAACACAGCATCAATATTGGTATATAGATATATAAAAATTGATGTTCTCAGGATATGAGTAAGGAGCTGACACTTTCCCAGTGCTAGCACAGCACAGTCTTAAGATGAAATGAAAATGAGACTGTGCTATCAGTGGTTCACTTCTTATGCCAGGTTCTCGTAGTCTGCTTTTCATTTTCATCAAGCCTATTTCATTACCACTGCCTTGATGCAAATTAGGATGAAGTCATCATTCTCTAGACAGATATACATTTTTTGTTAGACAGGCGATGAACCCAGTTCCTGTTCCTGTAAACAATTATGCAGTGAGCAGTCTAATTTTCTACAGATGGCTTAATGAGGTTGCATATGCATTAAAAGGTATCCATAGGCATATTTGCAATAGAAAGGCCGTGGTTATCTCTTAGCTGCAAGGTCTTCCAGAAACCCAAGTGATTACCATTGTTGAGAGCAACAAAAGCAATGCTGTGAATGCCTCTTAGAACAAATATTTCTTAACTGGGATGTACTTTTATACCTGGTGCTAATATTGTTCATGATGGAGAAACATTCAGGGGGAAAAGTTCCTCCACTGTGTAGGGATGGATAATGAGCATGGACACAGCCAGCACCAGATGGCCAGAAGTCGTGACAAGAAGTTTATAGAGAGTTCTGATGCCAGGATGGCATTGGCAGCTGAGATGCAGAGCTGGCACTGGTCAGAGGTAGCCAGAGCACCTTAAATCCCTTCCCTGAGACCAAGGGAGGGATGGATAGAACCAGGTCCCTTTATGGACCAACTAAGTTGCCACTTCTCAGCTTCAAACACATCTCCACGCTCTTGGCTGTGAAGGTATTGGCACTGAGCTGGTAGGGAAGGGCGGCCACCTCTGTGGGATCAATCACCTCAAGATGTGGGCTCTGTCCAGGCAAGGGCAGTATCAATGTAGTGGGGACACCAGACATGTTTTTGTCATGGATGGGAGTAGTGCTCATGGGGAAATCTTCAGCAGCCTGGTAATGACCCCAAATGCAGGACATGTCCAGAAATGTACCAGGGGCCAGTCAGGACTTGATCCTAGCAACCATTTACAGTTTTCCCCTGACTACAGTAGAATGTTTCCAGGACCAAGTCCAGCAGTACCACTCCTACATTTCTTCAGTGGCTGCTCTCAGCAGGTGTCTTTAAACTCCTTGGAGGCTGAGCACATTTTATCTGCTGCAGCCCTTTATTCTTAAAACAGACCAGCTGTGATAATTTCCACCTCTCCTATGTAATTTTTATCCAAATTCTGACTGCAAGTTGCATAACAATGCATTCTGTCACTCTGCTCATGTTTTGCCTTGCTGCTCTTTAACATGGAGGCACACCTCACAGGGACTGAGAAAGAGGATTTTTTCTCACTGACAGCCACATAGATGTCACATGCTTTCACCATGGTAGGACTGGGATGACCAAGAAACAAGTCAGCCCCAGATACTCTTGGGTGACACTGGGAGGCTGGCAACTGTTCCCTTGCTGTCTGCATGGAGCACAGACCCTGCAGCTACCCAGGAGCTGAACAAGGAGTACATGGCTCAGGGATCTTCAAAGAGATCTTGAAAGGAAACAGCTGGTGTTTCAAACTCCCCTGCGTGTTTCTGAAAAGCTGCATGAAGCATGTAAAAGGAAAGGAAATATTTGTCTTTTAAAAGAAAACAAAAAGTCATTAAAATCTTGGAAGATGTGACACCATACAAGAAAGTAGATAGAAGTAGTTCTTAGAAAATATAATTCAATATTTGTTCCACAGGTTCCAACATTAGATCAGGAGCCAAGAAGACACTCTGCTTTGCTCAAATACAGACCAAAGACCTGGTAAGGGCTAATGGATGAAGTGGTGACTGTGAGCTGGAACACACCCATGAAAGAATGGATAAAAAAACCAACCCAAAATCTGGGGGAACCCCATATAGGAAACAATAGTGATATGAGAAATGCTGCCATGCTTTTATATGCAATGCAATTGTACTGAAAATACCCATAGAAATCGGAACTGGAAGAGGCTGGATAAGTCCAGGGTTAACACAAATAGCACTGTAAAGCACACATAAATTGGAAAGTTGTTCTGTTATGTAGAACAAATAGATGTCCTGGCTCTGGACCCAGAGCTGTTGTCTAAATAATGATGAGTGAGCGAAGCAGAATCCATGGTCTGTTACACAGATGAGAAGGAACCTCTCAGGGCCCATTACCAGCCCAGGGTTAGACCTCATTAACCCTCGTTAAGCCAAAGCAGATTACATGTTGCAAACCAGATCTGAATTTGGCTTTAGATTTACTGCTTGTTTACACTAGCAGATCAAACAGCCTGTTTCTGCTTCCAGACACCCTCACTGACCGTTCCAGGCTTCCCTGGGAAAATTCTAATAAAATAACTGTGCTATTCTGCATTGGGGCAGCTCTTTCAATCCCAGTCAGACTGGTCTAACCACAGCCCTCATGATACTTTTTAGACAAATGCACTCTCCCTGCCCATCTTGCAGGATATTCTGGGGACCTCTGGCCTCCTGGGAGCTGAGGAGCAGCCAGTTCCTCTTCCCTCCTCCAGTAGCTGGAGTGGATGGTCGTTTCTTTGAACTGTGACATCACAGGTTGCATTTGATCAGTAAACTAAATGGAGGTTGGAAGCCCATGCTCTCTGCTGTTGAATAAACGGTGCCTGGAAGGATTTTAGCTATTTTCCATGAGCGATTTGCAAGTAGCCACTCTGCTCTGGAGGCTAAACCATGGTATCAGCACAGACCTGGCTGCCCCATGCCAGATGCCCTCACTGCTAGAAAACAGTCTGAACCTCATTCAAGATGTTGGTCCAGAGGCACTCCCAAGTCCAAGTTCAGTGGCTTTCTCAATAAGGTGGTGATTAATTAGCCTTACTCTGCACTATGGGAATTACTTCTTGCCACATCATGTGAACACACACACACACAGATGCTGGCTCCTGGTCATGGCTCTCTTCCCCCATGCAGAGATCACAGCATGGATGGAGTAGGATGGAGAGAGCAGCCCTGCACAGGCTCCGTGTCCTTCTGGAGAATAAACCAAAGTCCTGCCCCCATCACTTTGCAAACACAAAACCTACACCCCTCTGGAAGAGCTAAGACAAGACGAAGGAGAGGAAGAGACAGGGAGGACGACGAGAAAAGTTCAGGTGCAAACCAGATCTGCGCTTAAGCATCCCCCAGTCTCTACTGCTGGGGAGCTCCAGCTCAGTGCATTTCTAGGGAACAAAGTGATGTATATCCACCCCTCCGTGCTGTGCAAGCAGGCAGTGACTCCAAGGGTAGCACCAAGACAATCAATCTGCCACAGCTGAGCACATCCAGGTCTGCTGCTGTCACTGGGGGATTCGAGCAGTTGTGCTTTGGGAAACAAAACAAACAGCAGCACACTTCTGTACACACCAGCTCAGACAGCTCATCAAAATCAAACCAGATGAGTGAGGAGGATTTAATTAGAGTTGCCCCCCCTCCCCAAACCATCTGAAGAGTTCAGAGTTTTATTCTTACTAACTTGCAAATTTACTGCTCTAATTCGAAAGGAAAATTCACGATCTCAAATGTCAAGAAGTTATGTTCAATTTCCTTATGATGTTCTGACCTTCTCAACATGAAGGAAGTAACCCTTAAAGAGCCAGTGAAGCAGGGCTGCTGCAAAGAATATTTATGTTGAAAAGCTTCTGTAGGTCTGTCAGGACATGGCTCCATGCTGGGGACCTCTCATCCATCTCAGACCCAGGAGATACCTCCTCATTTCAATGGACAAGGTAGAACAAATATCAACCTTTTTCACAGAATTTGCAAACACAGTGAAAAATCCAACCAAGTCCAGTTTAGATTTCAAAATGGACACTCCAAACCAATCCTTTTCTAATTTAAATTATCTTCTTAATTCACTGTACAAAACCAGCAACTGGGTTGTCAGTTTTTCTGGTTTTTAGTGAACTGGCATATCATGCATTTGAGCAAGGCCATAACATGACTTTGTGAGAAGCATTATGACATTCCTGCGTGAATTTTGGATAGCTAGCAATTTCTAGAAGTAAATAAATCACTGAGTTTCACTTTGAGCACTGCTGAAAATGTCTTCCAAGCTGAGAGGGAGTCCATATTCATTAAATAGTAATCCACTTTGTGAATAGGAGAGGGAAACTTCATCCCACCATTTGCAGAAAGAAAATTAGCAGCAAAAATACAGAAAATGTGCAAGTCTCATCTTCTCTTGTCCATTATGAATACACTCTAAGATGAAGAGGACGGTTCAGTGCAACTGCCACTGGAAGTGTATTTGTTTGCCTGCTGGGAAGTAGCAATCAGCCAGCACAGAGCTCCTTCCACAGTGGTCTAGTTCAAATCCAGCCTCTGAAAATTATCCACATGCAATATCTGGCTTCCATGAACTTATATCCATCCATCCATCCATCCATAAGCTTCTGGGATGGAAGGCTGCCCGCATGCCAAAAGTCACCATCGTAACCTGCATCTGCACCTGCATCCTAAGCTGCAAGGCTGAGGGAGCAAATGTGCATGGAAGATGAATGTCTCCCTTCCCATTTGAGCCCAACGGGCTCTCAGAGCCTCTGTTGTGTCTCAACCCAGAGGTAACACCGGAAAATGTGCCCAAATGTCTTGTGGAAGAATGTGAAACTGCAGACATTGCCTGCCAACAACATGCAGCCAGTCACATCTGAACCATCTGGGGATTTCCACAGGGATAGCACAAGTCTCACTTCCCAATTTGTGGAGTTATTTCAACGATTGTCACCACCTTTGCATGTTCAACCATGTCAGCTATTCAGCATTCCTTGAAGGACATGACACATGGACAGAGGATCTCAGTGCTAAGGAAAACCTCTTCTTCCTGTTGCAGCAGTGTTGCTGCTGCTGTGGTACAGCAAGAGGGGGCTGAAACTCAGCTCCTGCAAGAGATCTGTGGCACCAGTTTGTGTTGGTTTTCACCCACTGCAAGAAATCAATGAGGTGCAAGAGCAAAAGAAAGATGACCCTCACTGGCATGAAGTTTTACAACATCCTCCTGCCATTTCAGCCAGCTTGCACATTTTGTAGCATTGTGAAGTTTAAATGCCATGGGATAGATCTGTCTGGCAATAAATTCAGCCAAAGGCAATCTCTTAAAAAGCCATAATTATGTAAGGGTGTGCTTGCTCATTACAATGAAGGATGGAAAATACAGTATGCATCATACAGTGTAATTCAAAATTGATTTCCTATCGTGACACATTTTACAGAGGCTATTCTGCACACTGTTTTTGCCATGGTCCTTTTGCCAGGATTTTTCTTCCCTTTCATCTTCTCCTGTTTGCCCAATGCAGGAGACTATTTCAAGGCAATGCCTTCATCTTTGCCGCACATTAAAAGCAAAGATAAGGGAGGAGTGCTGCTCCTATCCTGGCAGTTATCCATCACATTTTAAAACTCCTTGAACCAAAAAAAGCACATCACTCATTTTATTTTGCTACTCGTCAAAGAAGAGCTGGTTGCTAACAGCAAAAAGAGCCACTTGTGAAACATGCCAGCTCCTGGTCTCATCCTGCCAGTAGCTCTGTCATCTCAGCTCCCACCGACGCTCTGCTTCCTACAAGAATCTGGACCATGCAGGATTGGCCTCTCTTAGAGACTCAGATAGTGCTACAATTACATGTTTCTACTTTGAATACTGTATAAAAACCCTGTCACAACACCCTCAGTTTTTCTTTCTGTTTATTTAGGTTTTACCTTTTCAGTTGCTTCAAATTTGTTATCATTTTTGTGCTAATGCTGCTAAACAGGTCTTTATATCCCAAAAATCACTTTAGCACCAACAGTTGAGTTGAGTCTGCAAACTCAACAGAGATGCCAAGGGCTATGGTGCAAATTATATTTCCTACATTTGATTGGATGTGCCCTTGACATTACTGTGCTGTACCTGTACAACTTCAGAGGTTTGTCAGGTTGGTGTTAAGTGCACACCCAGCCATGGTCAAACCTACACAAGGAATGAGCTTCAGCCAATGTTAGACAGGTACAGCCTAGAGGACTGCAGTCCCTGTGGAAATAAAAGCAATGAGCTGTCCATAAGGAGCCACTTGAATAAGGTCACCTGGTGCAAAAAACATGCTATGCAATGCTGCCCATGCTACAGCAAACAGCCAATGGAGCAGAGCAGCCTTGGGTGGCTCAAAGCCCTCTCTGCCCACTCCAAACCCCAACACCTTGGGGCTGGAAAGGCCATGGGCATCACTCAGTGATGATTTCTCTGTGTCACAGCCTTTCCTCCAGCTTGCCCTGTGAGAAGCTGTGGTTACACTGCGGGATGAGAAATACAGTCACACCCTCCTTAGTAAATCCAGGGCCCTTCTGTGCCCTTGCCTCCCACATGGCACACTTCAAACCCTTCCTGCAGGACCCTGGAAAGCAGCTGGGTTCCCAGGTGGGGAAAGATCTGCCCCAGCTGGACTCAGGCATTGCCCTACTCCCTGTACCAGGACAGGGCTGCCAGGCTGGGACTGAGGAGCTCACACAGACACTTGGGCTTCACCTGCTACAACGAAGCTGCAATTCCCCATCTTCAGAACTTGCATAAATCATTAAGAGATTATTAAATGCCTGGGGTCCAATGAAAATTGGACTTTCTATTTTTAGTAATAATAATTGAACTATTATTACTTCTATTCTGTAAGACAGAAAGCTCACAAACTCGGCGGTTGGACTGGAGCAGCTCAGGAAAATAAAGCAGCCTGACAGCCATACAAAGCCTGTTGGGGTGCAGCTCTTGAAATCCTGCCCTGTGCTTGAGCTACAGCACCATACTTGGTCCCTTTTGTCTTCCCAAAATAGCAGCTAGCAGGGCTGGAGAAGAATCAATTCCCAAGTAAATCTCATGCAAATTGGAACCACACAAAGGAGGCTATTAAACTGCAATGGACATCGGCAGCACCGCTCTCAGACCTGCATGACATGTTTCCAAAGAGGCTGATATTAATTAAAAACGGGTCTTGATTTTTATATGTTGCTTTCCACTGTGCTTTGTTATTTTAATCACTGAAATACTGGCCACTTATGACCCACTGCATTGTACAGTTTTGTTAATAATTAATACATGCACACAATCTGTATTAAATCACATAAAAATAGTAATGTAGTCTTACCATCAATATAAAACTACAAATTAGGTTTTGTTTGTAGTTTCAATTTGTCCAATAACAATATTTAAACATATCTGAAATTAACCAGCACAGATGTTAATCAGATAGGTCTGCAGTACCTTTGCATAAGTAATGCTACATGAAATAATTGAAATTTCACATTTATGCAACACTTTCCATCTCCAAGGGATCCCAGAACCTATTAACAAGTACATCAGAACAGACATATTTTGCAATATGTTGCCTTCCTGTGAGAACTTCCTTCCACGGGTTTCAGATCACTGACCAAACAGTAATCAAGCCTTCAACACCCTGTGCTGCTGCACAGCCAAGGGAAAGGGCTCTGCTGAGGGCACCCAACCCTGACATGGGGCAAAGGCAGCAGGTCACAAGAAAGGCACTGACTGCCCAAATTCAGCGAAGATTTCTATTGAATAAAGTACTTAATCATATGTTTAAGAGAGCTTTAATGGATGTAAGCATGGCCTCAAGCATCTTGTTGAATGTGAGTGTGGGGAGAAAGAGGACCTGGGAAAAGTATGGTGCAGAGTGTGAACACCAGTGGCTCGTGAAGGCAGCTGCTGCCTGCCAGCTCTTTGTCATAATTACTTCAGGTTACACATTAATAATTCCAGTAAGTTATTTTAGCTGTGTTTTACATGTAATGAAAATAACTAAATACCCTCAGACCCATCACCATTTTTTTCACAGATCCCATATCTTTAACAGGTCTTGCAACTCAACTTTCTTCTCCAACTGACAAATTTTCCAGCTGACACTTTCTAGCAGGGACAAAATTTTAAATCCAGGATTGTTCTCCCAAACTGGCTGCACTGAATGTTCTTACTTAGCAGCACTGCTTGTCACGGATAGACAGGGCTGTGTGAAGCAAGGGGAGAATGTCCCACCCCACCACTCCCTGATACATCGTTCCAAACTGAAGTTTTTGCTGCACTGAGCTAAACCCATGAAGTGCACCAATGTATGGACACAGCTTTGGCAGCTTGCCATGGCAGCCTCTCTTTTAGGCATGAGGAGGAACTGACCAAATGCAATTCACTTTAATGCCCTAAAACTTCCTGTATTTGAAATAATGATTTTGTTTAAAAGATTGTGATTTGGGGACCATGATCAAAATAGATATTTGGAGAAAAAGGTTTTCACATAAACTGTTTGTTACAACACCAAAATAACTCGAAGCTCTGTTCAGAAGCCTGAAAATCATATTGATTTGTGGGCCACATAATAGCCATTGGATTTTTGTTTCTGAGGCACTAACTTAACAGTAATTTTTCTCCCATCATGTTACAGAGGACACGGACAATTCTGTTTAAGGTTTTAGCTGGAACACACCTTTTCTTTTTCCTGTGTTAGGAGTAAAGGACCATAGTAAGAAGTCCAGGAGATTGTAGTAGACTGAAAAATTATTACCTTTTTCCCTTAAGAAAATGAGAGCAGGGCCTGGGAAGGAATGTCTGATGAAGTCCATAAATGTCCATCAAGTGCTAAGCTGAGGACCATAAAACCTTCCTCCTTCTCTCTAAGCTCTGTACTGACAGCAAACCATGTTATCAAGTGTAATGATTATTTCAGGCTAAGGTTTTCTTTTTTTCCTTACTTTTTCTTAACAAAGGATGGAAGTCTATGGTTAATTCTTCACCTGCAGCCAGACTCAGCTGAACTCAGGAGAGGAACAATTACATTCTGTATTTTTCTGCCTATTATTAAGTGCTGGTTTCCAGTTTTGTTTAAATGCCAGTTATCAGGATTCAATTTACCCCCTCCGAGGGGGATGTCTGGTATCATTCTGAGAGTAGTGACTGCAATATATTATGTTAATTGAGCTCTAATAAGCCTCACAGTGCTTTTGCTTCCAAACAGGAATGGAAATGTCATTTTTTAAAGAGTACACTAAGCAGCTGCCTATACCTGTACAACCTTATTTCTGAATCTGAGAATATGAGGCAGCAGCACAGATTTCCTGAGCATTACAGAGAACATAAGGAAAACCCAAAAGGTCTAACTATTATTAACACAGTCTTCTCTAAAGCCCAGCCCTGTTTAGGAAACTAGGAAATCCCACATGAAGAGTTCTTTTCATCAAGAAGGCCTCCCCTGTCAGCAGCCTCCAATAAAGTTTAAATAATGAATTTTAAGGCTGTTGTCCCACGTAGCATCAATCTTAAAGACAAGGAGTCTCCAGCAGTGAATTTCTCTTTTGTTTAACTCTCAGCAGAACTGTATTTCATGCAATTAATGTCAGATGGTGCTTGTGCATTTTGATCATTTCATTTACTTACAGCACAAGAAACGACCACGACCACAAATCCACGGCATCTTTTGCACTCACTAAAATTTGGCAGTAATCCTGCAGGGTTATGCAGGCTTTAGCAGACTGTCAGGGATAAACGAGGATTATACCAGTTACTCTAATTAATATTTTGTTATTAGACAGACTAGGGACAATGACCTTTAAAGACGAACAAGAAGAATTCCCTCTTGTGTCCAAAAGAGATGAATATATGCAACTGCATGCATTTGTCTTGGTATAGATTTTAAAACATTGCCACCGTATAGTTCTCATTTAGGCATGACAAAAAATAAATAGGCAAGTTGTAACACTGCTTCAGTTTGAACCTTTGCACCTGAACAACCTCCTCCCATTGCCTGCAAAACAAAACCCCCAGAATCTTTCATGATTTACACAGTTTTAAGAAAGGCAGTGATAAGTTGAGAGAACGTCTTTCTCCTCCTACCACAGACTGGTTGTCAGTACCAAGCAGACAGCCTGGAGGAGGAGCAGTCCCATGTGCAGGATGGGCCCCCAGCTGCTGGAGGCCTGGCAGCCTCCAGCCTCCCAGCACATCTGCCCTGGTGCCCACCCTGCTGCCCTGCCAGCTGGTGAAGCCCAGCAGAGCTGTGCCACAGGGTTCCACACCATTGAACCCTTTCAATTTTGGATTTTGCATCTGCAGTGATCAGCTGTTGGCATCAGGCCAGTTTCCAGCAGCACACAACTGCTCTTGTGCACTGCTCATCCATGCAGACCTTTTTCCAAAAGTTGTCTCCCCATTAAGCCTCTGTGCAGTTCTTCTAAAAAATGTTCTTCCTCTAATATCCTGTCACTCCCCAGCCAACCCTCACTTTGTTTGTCCACAGTGATACTACACTTTTCCAGGGGTTTTCTTATCACACCACTGGAGAAAGCTTCCAAGGAGTTTCCTGTTCTAAAGTAAACTAGCTTACAGTTTTATGGTTCACTTATAACCATTTAAAAAATAATAAAAAAATGTTGTCTGGTCCTTCACTTTTCTCAGAAATCCTTCTGGGGACAACACTTTGAAACATGTCCGTTTTTATAGTTCACCAACCCCATTGCACATTCAGGCTGAACAATGAAAGGGGGTTTCCCTTCCACACCTGGAAGACATTATTTAAAAAGATAAAGGTAAAAATCTCACTAGGGCAGTACAATATCTAGCAAAGTAGAAGCATTTCATCTTTCCCCATGGAGATCCCAAGCCAAAAGCCCTACTGGTACAAATTTGCCACCTGTATTAATTTCAGAGCTTCTACCCTAGAAACAGTCAAATCTGGACACATCTGAAGTGTGGTAGCTTTGATCCTGCTTCAGTGTAAGTTTGACCTTGCTCCAAATCAGAGGGGCAGCAATGAACCCACAAGCACCAAAGCATGCTTGTTAACTTCCTGCTGAAGGTAAGAACATGCTCAAAAGCTTTGCTGAACTAAGTTTGTAATGATCAGCCCAATCTAAAAAGCGAAACTGCACACCTGAGCAAGGGGAACCATGGTGTTCACTGGGAAGAAAAATGTACAAGACATCTCTTCAAAATTCTGCCTTGACCCAACAAAGCCATGCTCATGCAACAGTTGACCAAAGCCAGGACATTTTCTGCTGGGCTGGGGTTCTATGGTGGCATCTCACTTGCAGGAATACACAGTTCTTTTCTTAATGAATAATGTTACTGCTTGTTTGTTGTTGAAGTTATACTGGGCACTGGGAATGTTACCTCTTCTTCTACACATCATGCCTAATTGCTAACACATCTTACCTTGCACCCAGATATTAAAGATGCAAGCTGTTGTTAGCACACTCATTATGTAGCACACTCATTTAGAAGTCACCACTGATTTTTTTAAAACCACAAGGGGAAGTAATTGGACTTAGTAGGTAGCAAAGCTTTTCACTGATGGTGTGGAGTCCAGGTTTTCAACACCCTCTACACAGAAAGTTGCAGAAAAATAAAAAGAACTTTTCCTTCTCACCAGGCACAAAAATAAATAAAACAAAATCAACATTTCACCAAATGCATGAAATTAAATACGTGTTTGCTGGCTTGTGCTGTGAGGGTGTCACTCAGGAGAGCATTTAAACGCATATGCTTGTATTTAATGAGTTATACGAGTCTTAGGAGCAGGTTTAACTTCGAGCATGTGTGTCTGTGTTTTGCTGCACAGGGGAGGTGTGGTAAACCAGAGCCTCAGGAGCCGAAGAACCCCAGGGGAACGGGGCCCAGCAGTGAGGAAAGCCAAGCATGCCTTGCTCCTGGAGAGCTGCTTGGCATTTTTCATGGCTCATCCCTCATGTTTCGTAGGAAACATGCACATTAGTGAGCTTCAGCCGTGCTTGCCAAAAACAGTCTACTGCGGCCATGTGGTGGTTCTCGCTCCACGAAGAGCAACAGCCGATACCTCCTTGCCTTGCAGTAACTCTTACTCCTCTAAATCAAGTTGACAATACATAAATCCCCTATTTTTCATGTCTGTGGACAGGTTAGCAGATGTTTTCAACATCCAGGCTGAAACCGTAAATGATGAAACAAATTTGGACCTCTGGAGCTTCATGGGAGGCTTGATGTGGGAGAGGATCTGTCTTCACCCGAGCCTGTACTGCTGCCCCAACACACTTCTGCAGCTGGGGGGAGAGGAAGCCTGAACCCCAGGGGGAAGAGGGGATGCCACAAAGGATTAGCCCCCAACTCCCCTGCACCCATTCTTGACTTCTGGGCTGTCTCCTTGTGTGTCTGATTAGATAGGGAAAGAAAAAACAACAAACAAACAAACAAACAACAAAAAACCCAAAAACAAACAAACAAACAAACAAAAACAAAATACACCAAACCCCCCCCCAAAACCCCCCCAAAAGTACAACACCAAAACCCCACAACAGTGACCTCAGTTTTAACCTTAAACATAAGTGAAATTTTAATTTTTTTTAAAAAGGATAATCCATGTAAGTTAAGAGAGTAAATTCCTGAGAGATTACTTAAGGCTTCTGTGTAGTCAGCTTTCCCTGCATGATCCCAGCACAAAGTAAAAACTTCACACTGGCTGGATTCCTCTGAGTAAACCTCCTGTCCCAGATGACGTTTGTTACTCAGGTGCACAGAACTACTTTTCACAGAGCAGCTGCACATGGAAGCCCAGACAAAACTCAGCAGCCAGCACAGACACTGGCATGCAAACACACAGAAAAGCCTGAGGAAGAGCTGACAACTGTAAATACCCCCAGCCAGAGAAGGACAGGACCGGAGGGGCCACAGCTGCGATGCCAACGCTGGCTGCTCAGAGATGGCAGGGGCACAGAGGGTTGAGGCATCCTCCTCCTGCCTCCAGATCAAATATCTCCATTTTTCATCTTGGTTGTTTTTTCCAAAGAGTTTTGTCCTACTAAAAGTTCTTCAGTCCGGACACAGACAAAGAAGGCCTCGAATGGGCATCAGAGATGGCCTTGTTACTCCCAGCAAGGGACCGGCAGGAGCATCTTTGCAGCTTTTATTGCAGGCTGGTAATGAAGTGGGGGGACGCCTTCTGCTCATTAAGGGGCAGAGGCAGTGGGACCAGTGCTGTACTCCTTCCATGCACGCACAGCACTGGGCAGCTACTGAATGACACAATGCTCCCTCATTAGGGAAAGGGTCAACAAATGCGTCTGTCATCCTTCTGTTACTATTTCCAAATGAACTCAATTAAGTTAATTAATTTTTTTAGAGCAAGAAAAATGCCAAGGAAGAGAGTGGAACATTAAATGAGAATAAAAATAAAAGATCGCTCCTCCTTCTCATACCCAGATCTCAAGATTGTTTGCTTTCAAATAAAAATAATTTTCAAAACATTAACTTACTTGAAGAAAATCACTAAGTGTTTTTCTCTGTGGCTTCTTAGTTTGAAAAGTCACACCCACACTTCTCCCTACAACCAAGTATGATTAATACAAAGCAACTTTCCTAAAGACGAATTACTGTCACACTTTTGTAATCTCAATCAATTATGGATATATCAAAAAATACAGTGAGCTTACATTTAATCACAAGAGTTTAAAGGAAAGGTTATGTTGTGTTATGTGCTTTGGTTATACAAAGATATGGGCATATAATTTTTATTGGGACAAAATCTTCTTTTGAGAAAATCTGGTATGCAATTTACATACAAAGAAACAATTTAATAATTTGCTATTTCATGTTTGTCTCCTGATGGGGTCTTTAAAATCATTTAAGATGCTAATTCATGAACAGTTTTGCCCATGTGTCTATATGTTTTGCCTAGCATACAGCTTTCTAGAATGTGGAGAAAGAAGAAAAGCTTTCCAGTTTTTGTAATCTGCCATAGATTTCAGTTAGAAAAGAAAAAGGCAGACAAACAGTAATAAGGTGGATACATGATAAATCTTTAAATATGATTCATTACATTATTTCCATTTAATGTCTGTTTTATCTTTTTTATGGTAATGATTTGATGATAGCACCATGGAAAACCAAACAATCTTGTTTATTTCCATTTTGAAGAAATGAAAGTATGAGAGAACTTCAGTGCATGAAAAACATGTTCTCTAGGAAAATATTATCTATTTTTTAAAATTAATGGATTAAAAGAACCACAACAACAACTACCACTTCTGTTTGTAAACTGGATTTAGTTATCTTGCTAATAAAAACATGGATGCATCTGGAACTTCTTCAAGAAGTTCAATCAAGAACATTTTAGCCAAGAAGCAGATGCACATGCACAGTGACAACACAAGATCCCTTTCCACAGGAGAGTTTCACTGCACCGTGCCCTGTACAAAAACCAGGCTGAAAAGATATTCAATGCTTCAATAAACTTTTCAAACTGGTCAGAAGTTGTGTAAGATTTCAACTCTCAGTACAGAAACTGAGTGACCTCAAGTAGACAAAAAACCTTGCTTGCACTTCCTAACACACCCTTATGCAACATTACAAAATTAGTATAATCTCTACTCTGTTGCACATGCCTAAAGTCAATATCCTCATCATCTCTGATACTAATTTCACCTCGTGCTTTGCTCCCTTTAATGTCTAACCACCACTCTTTTTGCTGATAGTTAACCACAATTATCCTCCATCTGGATGCAATGGAGGCAGCCACAGTAAGACTGAAGATGTTTTTTATCTTCTTGTTCCAGGTCTCTCAAAACAGTCACTGAATGAGTTCTTGTAAGACTCCTACAATGCACTTAAGGAGTATTATTGGATTGTGTCAGTTTTCGAAAAAGACATGCAAAAAATCCTCCCTTTAGAATTGGCTTCTAGTTTGATGCTTAGAGGCTCTAAATTGCCACTGGAGACTCCAGTGAGTTCATACAGATCACCCAAGCTAGCGATTGAAGTACTGGGATCAAATGCAGAAAAGTGGGATGTGAGTATTCCCTGCAGGAGATGGAGTTTCAAAGGTACTGCTTAGCATTGTAGAAGTTTATCCAGGTGACATCGTCAAATAAATCAGGAAAAGCAGACAGTGTTTACATGGGGACATCTAAACCATCATGTCTGGGAAATTTTTCCCACTCCTCTGGATGTATACTCTGGCCATGTCCCAACTGAACATCAGGGAAAGTGCTAAGTCCCACTGTCTCCTCTCCAGGTCCTGTGTTCAATGGAAGAAAACCGAGGTCATTGAGGAAACCCAAGTTATGCTTTAACACACTGAATGACTGGGACTTAGCACAGCCTTCTGTGCTTTGGAGCCAATTAAATAATTTGGGACTCCTGATTCATGGAATTTTGAAAACACTCGGCACCCAGGAAGCTTATAAAGGTCTTTAATGACCAAACTACCTTTGCTCTGCCATTTTGCAACCTTATCCCCTAAAAGACACATTATTATTATAATTATTATTATTGTTGTTGTTGTTGTTGTTACTTGTGATCCTTATTTAATGATCAAACTTCTGGTGTCTGGTGAGGGCCGCAGCTCCTTCCTTTTACACACAGAAGCTCACAGGAGATCTCAGCAAGTGGCTCTGCCCTGTGCCAGCAATAGCCCGATAGCCAAGGCAGGCTCTGGTTCTCAGGCACTTTCGTTTTCTCATTTGGACAGGGGATGAGGCTGGTGCCAAAGTGCCTGGTTCATCCAGGAAATGTCCATTACAAGCCCTAATGCTGCCCACTGCAAGGTCAGCCTTTTGTCTCACCGTTCAATACTTTCCTGGCAATTGATGCCCCCATCCACAGCGTGGCTGGTAATAAGCAAAGCACCCCTCCAGCAGCTCTTTATGCTGCCTACCTAGGGCCTGATACCATTCACAAAAGCTTCCCTGCATGTAAGCTTAATGGATAAAGCAATCAATGCAAAACAAATCAGACGCTGTCCAACGTTTTTCCTTCAGTAAGTAGAATCTGAATCTTGGGCTTTTGTCTGAGCTGCTCCCGAGTTCCAGGATAACTAAACACAACATGGATATTTACAATTAGCCACAACACTTCTAATATAATTATAACATGGGGGTAATTTCCTCCACTAAGTTTATTGCCTAGCAAAAAGAATCTCACTGGTGAAATTCAGTGTGGTGCAGTAACGCTGCAGATCATCAGAGGAACATGGGACAGCCCTTGAAGCCAGTGTTTCAGGTGCCAGATCTCACTTTATGCCAACTCAGTGAAGCACTGATCAAGAATTCAGAGTTCTAGCAAACCTGCCTTTCAGTATCTGTTAAGAAAGAGATGAAGACAAACATTGACATGCACTTGCTTGCTCTCATGGTTCTCCTTAGTCTTGCATTCCACCAGTAAAAACAGAAATGGAGCTGCAAGTCAGGTTGTTGTTGGAAATTCTGGGTTGTTTTTATTTACCTGTTGCAGAGAACTAGAGTATGTTGCCAGTTATTCATGTTTTTACGTACTTCATGTATTTCACATTTTAATGCTGTGTTTCACCAGGAACACATTCTCCACAAAGGAAAAAGAGTGAAAAGATGAGGTGAGCTTGAGAAACTCAAGAATATCAAGTCCTCAAATACTTGTAAGTGTAGCACCACAAAACTGTGTGACCAAGGACTGCGGTTTTTTGTGTATTTCTCTATATACATCCAGGATGTCACTGAAATCTGGTACAATGCTAATAAACCATTTCATATTTTTTCACTCAAAAGACTCTCACTCCAGAGTTTTCACCCTGCTGTACCCTGCAACCCACAACAAGGTTACAATCACCAGGAGACATTGAGAAGTTCAGTTTTCTGTCTCATTCAAAATCATGAACATGAACAAAATCCTGCACTGAGGCCAAACCCGGTGATGCCTCGCAGCCAGACAGACCCAGTGCTCAGCTCCCCTCTGCTCCCCACTGCAGTGCTGCACCTCTCTGTGCTCTTTGGGAAGTCCTGACACCCCTGTATTTGTGTCTTAGAACTTCTGTTTGCTGCCTCTGTTTGGTCTGAAAGTTTTTCAAGGCAGAAACTGCTTATGCCAGAATTTTGCTGCAATCTCATTACCAAAAATGACCAAGACATGTTTGCAGTTTTGACACCCATTTCTCTGCAATGTAAAGCTTTTCCTTATTAAGGTTTAGATACTGAACTACAAACTATGTGCTGAACAGGACTGAAACACCTAGAAAATCTGCTGGTGCAATGGGATGTTCTTATAGCACAGGAATTATTCTCAGCACAAGTGTGTGAGCCTGGCAGGGCAATGGAGGAGGCAGGAGCTGTGTTTTGTGGAGAGTGCAAGTTATAATCTTACTGATTTATGGGACACTAACTGCCTTGCAAGGCAATAATGATTTTCCACAGAGGTCATCACAAATTCTGTTTGTCAGTCTGCTTTGAGCAACTCCCATTAAAAAATAGGTGGCTGCAATGTTTATTAAGAAAACCATGAGTGACATGACAGAGCTATAACATTACAATTTCAGTTTCACTGGATGGCCTGTAAATACAGGGAACTTGATGAAGCAGGTATTCCCAAGAGAGGAATACTAATTAAAATAGAGAGACATGCACTGATAAACTGGCACATTTGTGTGCTTTGCAGTGCTTGAATTACTTCCACATGAGCACACTTTATACTTTCCTTTCCATACATCAAACTCTGAGCTAGATTTTACCTCCTTATCTCTGGCCATCTAGCACATAAGAAAGATTTACAGCATGTTACACAGGGTGAACCTGGGAAAAAGCAGTTACCATGGCAACCCAGTATTTGTTTTGTGTATAAACTTGAAGCACCAAAGCAAAGGAAGGCCAGAACTCCATACCAACTTCAAAGTTGCTTTTTTTTGTTCTTATTGTGTTGTTTTAAAGCAATAAAAATATTTTAATGCCATCAAGTGTACATATTAAATACATCCTTTAAAACTCTACCTTAGAAAAGGGTCAGTCATTGCAGAGCACCACTGCAGATAGGACTTGCCCCCAACACATTATCCTGACAGAAGGATTTCAAGGGATGCTCTGACCATGAACACCTGTGAAGAAGCACAAGAAAGCACAATAGGCAATAGGTCACTTCATGCCACCACAGGAATTCAGCATTACAGGTTAATTGTGCAATATTAAGATACTTCATGGTCAGATTCCTACACGTTCCTCTACTGGATCACAAACAAACCTTGACCACTGAAGATGAATCACAGCCATATTTTTGAAAAGTATAAACCCAGGCTCCATTTCACTGAAGTAGCATTACACCTTTGCCCTGTCATTTATCACAGACTACTTTATGTTCATGTACCTAGGCTCCACTGCCCCTAAGTTTATTATTTCCCAGAAAATTGCATCTTAATGTAGGGTACCCCCACATTTGCATTGACATCAGAGAGCTTTACTGCAGAAGTCATCAGCAGACAGCTTGGGGTCAGGTTGCCTGACACAAACCCTCAATTCCCCTTCATGCCTCTACAATTAGCCAAGGCTGCACACAAGCAAAAGGTGAACAGAACTGGGTCCTGTCTGCACCATGGAGCAGAGACTCTGTTCTCTGTAAAGAAAACTTTTGTGCCTCAGGTGTTCAGGCTCTGTGGGCCACACACCACACAGAGCCCAGCTGATCCAACACAAATAAACAAATGTGCACCAAGGTGGCCTAAACATCTGCTA
Organism: Pycnonotus jocosus; assembly: GCA_013400435.1. Taxonomy (NCBI): domain Eukaryota; kingdom Metazoa; phylum Chordata; class Aves; order Passeriformes; family Pycnonotidae; genus Pycnonotus; species Pycnonotus jocosus. The sequence goes on from VWYP01023767.1 coordinate 477,709, forward strand.
TGATCATTTATCCAGATCTTTTGATACAAAATACTTCTTGAGATGGGGAGAAAATATCCAAGAGGGAAAAGTGTATACTTTCAGGGAAAACCAGATAAATGGTACACCTGCAAACAGTGAAACAGTAATGTCTTTTTTTCTCTACCTTTTTTCATAAGGTTCATGCTGTGCATGAATGGTTTTGGGCACAGGATACATCATTCACCTTGGAGTACAGAGCCCCAAATTTATAATTTTGACAGAAGAGCTTAAAAACTCAGCATCCTTCAGCAATGTGATGCTGGCATCTCCATGTCCCCATGAAGCACTGCCATAGAGCCAACTGGCCTAAGCAGCCATCCCAACTGCTTTATATCTGGGACTGATTTGTACTTTCCACACAGCTACAACCCTTCCCAATGGTCACTGCTGCCCAGCTCCCACATCTTCCCATCCCTGTGATGGAACACTGCAGACTGCACTTGTCCTGAACTCCCTTCCAATTGAAATCACTAAGTCTTTTTTTATTATTAGTAAGAGCTGAATTTCCTGTGGTGGTGGTAGCATGGAAACACAATCTCTGATTCACAATATTAAAAACACATTTCCCAACCAGAATGGAGTAGAAAGAGAGGGAGAAGAGTAGTGGGATACACATGCATCCCACAGAAGACACATAAGTCTCAGAAAATCAGAAATAAACTGGAGACACTGCCACCTTAGGGAAAAGAACAGTGAATTTTTTCAGTTACAGATTGAATGGACATAGCAAATACTTGATTTGCTCTGTAAACTGTGAGGTGAATGACTGTTTTTTTTCACCTGCTGGAGCACTCCTGCTGTGTGTTCTATAGTATTTTGTGTACAGATTGAAACCAAATCTTGGGCACTTTCTTCTCCAGTTATTGAGGGAGTCTAACAGTGTTCCTAGTGAAGCCAGCAGTAACACAGTGTTATTAAGTGGAGGCCCACTGCTGATCTCACTAAGACTGGTATCACAGCAGAGTCATTCCTTTTTTACTGCAGAACTCCATTTTAATTTTATTTAGGGAAGCAGCATGATCTCATAGGCAAGGCATCAGGAGATCTGGGTTGTGTTCCCTGCCATACCATGTGATCACTGGCAAAACATGCAAGTGCTCTCTGCTTTCCTTGGTTTTTTAATCATCTACAGTGTGCTGGAAGTGATCATTATTTACTGCCACAGAGTGCTCTGAGATCAATGAATGCTAAACCCTAAAGAAATGCTGAGTGTTACCAATGAAGTGTGTGATTTTTATATGATTAGAACAATATAAATCAGGACTAAACCCAGCATCATCGACGTAATGCAAAATCAAGCCTCAAGGTGATCTGAATGCAGAGTGAAGTTCTCAGGAACAACAGATGACCCAGGGAAGCACAGGTTAGTACTCAGCAAATGAGTGAGGTAATGGTAGAATAGGCTTTGACAGAGAAGACAAATTGCCATAGAACAAAAAAGTGAGTTCATCATATTTTGTCCATATTGTGTCAATTTTCCTTTTCTTTTACAATTGCATTCTCTTACAAACATATTCTACCTCTTTCTGTTCCTGCTAAGCTTTGTCTTATGGCCTCCTCCTTTCCTCCCCTTTCTAATTCATGCTGTGCATAAAATTGTCTTACTGATTCAGAGTAAGATTTATTCTTTTTGGCCCAGTGCTCTGCTCCATTGTGGGCCACCAGTCCTAAAGCAGGGAGATTTAGCATGTGTTTCATAAAATATTTCAACTCTTGGTTCATGTTTTATTCTTTTCCATTTCTTTCATTTTTCCTTTTTATGGAATTTCATCAACACCACACAATTGGTATCTGGCATCTAAAACCAGCTGATTCAACAATGTGCTACCCTATCATGCATCAAGAGAGCTCATACAGATGATAATTGTCTTTCAGGTTTGTCTCTTATTAGTCTGAATTCTCTAAGAAAGTCAGAAACTGAATAAGCATTGTGGGCCATACCTTGATTCTAATCTAATCCTCAGAATAGCATTACTATAACTACTGTTAATAAACAAACTCCCAGCATCCTATCACATGGGTGCTCTGAACACTTAAAAGACCAAAGAAACCAGAAATATTTATGTATCAGATATTTACACTTGCACAAATAAACCTCACAACTCTGGTTGAAATGAGATTTTAAAAAGAAAACGGTCACCACTTAGAAGCAATGTTGCTGGTAAGACGGAAAATAAGATCCTTTAAGGTGCTTCAATGGGCTTAGGGTCACCCACTCTGGTACCCACTCCTCTCCCAGGAGACAAGAAACTGGAAGAGAATATTAAGTAAAAAATAGTTGGGCAATTCTGACTGGTTAGGACTCTTAAATACCTGGAGCCATGCTGACCACTGGAAATATATTGGAAACTTATTATCAGGAGCAGAGCTTATAATGGAGGGACTCCAATTGAAATTCTTCCATTAAATGCAAGAGGCTTTTTGAAAGCCACAGTTTTCTGTTAATCTTGATGGCAAGGTAGATATTGCAGTATCTGTGAGTTAGCTCAGTTCCATTCTCTATTTTCCTCTAACATCAGTAGAGCTTTGTGGAATCAAAGACAGCTTTTCCTATCTTTCTGGAGAGAGAAAGATATTTGAGAGCTACAGAACAAATGCATCTTCCATGGGCTGTAACCTCCAAAAGAATGATGGTACATGATCTCTGCAAGAGAACTGCTGGGTTCACAGTACGATGCTCTACAAGCCAGACCAGCCAAACACTTCAATAGACTCAGCTTAGAAAAAAAAACCCAAAACCCAAACCTTTAACTCCAGTGTGGGTATCTCGCAAAGCAGATATTGAAATATCCCCTTAGTTAGAAGAGGTTTAAAATCCTTGTGGTTTTCTAGTTTGGGTAAGAAATTTCATTCACCCAGATGGAAGAAATTAGCTCCTAGAAGGCTCTGCTTAAATGGCCAGGTAGCACTAGTGACAACAAATATAAACCACTTTAAAATATTGAAATTGTTCTGCTTGACTTTGAAAAAAACTCAAAAGCATTTTCAGTTTGCCACTGCCAACTCAAGTTTGGCCTGTGACAAAAAATCAAACTCTTAATAAAACCAGAAAGCACAGGTACATTCCCATAACAAAAAAAAATGATTGAGCTATTACAGCTCAGCAATTGACTGCCCATCTTCTGAGCTGCAATATGTATGTGAGCACCTGAAGCCCACTTCAGTACTGAAATAAAATACATTTGCTGAAAACATGCACCGGGGCTATCTGCAGCTGTTTCATGGAGGTATTAACCCACCTATCTAAAAGCACACTAACAGTACATCAGCATGTTCTGTCTGATAAACTAGAACTTGTAAAGCCACAGCTATGTGACTGCTTCCAACCATGCAAATTAACCATTACTCTGTTAGCTGAAACACTGGGTGCTCACAGTGACACCAGCTCAAATTAAAACTGATTCAGAAACAGTAGAGATTGACAGTCATAGATAGACAAAAAGCCTTTGAGACAGCTGCCCTGTGGGGTAGGTAGCATAATCAGACATTGAAGCCAGCAAAAATACAGGATCATGCCAATCACAGCTGTTTAGGTTTCTTTTAAACACATATATCTGAAAATTTGAAAACAAAACATGTTTCTGCATGTATTTTTAAAAAAGAATGATCCACTTTGTGGGGTTTCCTAATGCTCCTGTATGCAAATCTACATGTTAATCAATCCCAAGTCACTCCCTGGAATACTATACATATGATAAATATTTAATTCTTTGCACTAACATTACAGGCTGAACACTTTCATATTCCTACCACATTACTAAAGCCATGAGAAGTGGGGAAATGACTGAAATAATAAATTATATTTGATCATCCCCTACCATAACCACAGATAAATCTGCCAAGGGAAAGGTAAAGGTGACAAAGAGTTTGAGAAACTTGTTCATTTGGCATTATGTGACAGTGGCAACATGTGCTGCCTCATGCCTATGCAGAGAAAGAGCTTCAAACAGAATAAAGAACTTTTCCTTTGTCTCAAAGCACTTAAACTTCTCATCTCTGGAGAAGCATGGACACTGGAAGAGATATTAATTTTTCAACACTTTCTGAGAAATAATTAAATTATCAGCATTTGCCCAATTATCACTGGGCGTGTGAAGCATAATTACAACCTTTTCCAGGGAATGCATAAAGTCTAGAGCAAGTACATTCCCCAAAGGCAGGACTGAGACTTGGGGACAGGTGGGTTTCTCCTTCAGCAAACATCCAGGAGGTCTGACAGCAAAGTTCTGCTTTTCCTACTGTGCAGAGATCCCATCCTGAGGAGAGAAGCACTTGCAGAAATGTGAGCCCATGGGAAGATGCAAATCCACTCCCTCCCAGCTCTGCCTTGGATTGGCTGGAAAGTCCCAGAGCTCAGCTCACTCCCAAATCTCCCATGCCCAGAGTGCCCCAGGGTCCCATCAACACCACTCTGCCACCCACCCTCTGCAACCAGAGTAGCAACTTCCAATTTCTCTTCCAGCTCTTTTCAGTCCAGAGAGCCAGAGCTGTACTCACAGTGAATTTGATTTTTCCATCATTTTTAATTTACAGGTTACCCAACTGCATTTGATCAAGACAGAGAGAAGAAACCAATAATATAGCAGAGCACTTAGGAACACTAATTGCAAATTACTCTTAAATAATACATCATCCCTCTCTTAATTATGGCAACTTGCACTCTCCTCAGAAAAGGGCACATCTGCTAATGTATTTTTCCAATAATACCAATATGAAGTTGCAGGGAAAGTGTAGAGTAGAGGCTGCTTTGTATCTTGACCTGCTCTCAGCCTAAGTTTCTCTGAATGTCCAAAAAGCGTCTCTATTTTTTCCTTTTTGACTTAAAAAATTACTTCTGAAGATACATTTCTTGAACCAAGGATTGCTTGCTAACACTCCTTTCTGAAGGAAAGGGAACACCAGGAACCTGGACTGCCTTAATAACTAACTAAATCTTGTATTTCCCATTCATTTCCAGAGGCATTTGAGGCTGGACCACTGTAAATTCAGGATACTTCACGTTTCTACTTTCTTTAGTGCACCAAAATCCTTGAGGCAATTTTCTCCATTTAATTTGCCATTTTCCTCAGTACTTGTATGAGATCTTCAAAGATGCTGAAGCCTTGACTGCCATTCCAGTTCTACACACACCCATTGCCAGAGTCTCCAAAAGACATCCACGACTCTGAGTTCTTTAAAGTTCTCTGATCAAATATGAGGATGACCACGGCAAACTCTCAGCAGTGGTGAGCCCTAAGAATTTGCACCAGTCCCTGGCTCTGGCACTGAAAACCAAGCACACAGCACATTAGATTCTGCACCCAAAGAAAAAAGACACCTTTGAAAAAAGGTAGGAAAAACTGTTTTCCCACCATTGTCCACTGTGTAAGCAGTGGAGCTGTAATACGAGCTCTGCTCTTCCTGATTGAATCCCGTGGATGTTACTGCTTCTTGGCAGCCCAACAATCTAAGTCCTTTAATTTGAATTTCTAAATAATTCAGAATGTTGATAACTAAATCTGTTCATATTTGTCTTTTGTCTAATATTTCCATCAAGTTCCAAATAAACCATGTTCAGGACATAGACCTGACATGCCAATAAAGGGTCAGGGCAGCTCCAGACCTGCTGTTACCTATAACCTGCTGTTACTATAATTTAGTCTTGCTTTAGGATCACCAGGTGGCTGTGTTTAGCTGGTCAGCTGGCTCACCACAACACCATCACCAAACTAATCATCTAAATGAGACACCCTTCTCACTCCAGCCAATTAATCAATCACACATCCTCATCTGACATGCACAGGCTTGAGATTATTGCTCTTATAACTGGTTTTCCTCATCGCAGAGAAAACCAACAATAAATAATTAAAGGGAAAGTAAAAGACAACCTCAGTCTTAGAGAAAATTGCGTGGATCTTATAAGAGATTTTTCAGCCTGCAGTACACAGTACACATCCTCTTACTGACTAAAAATGTAAGATGGCCTTTTGGGTTCTCAGATGTGCTGGCATATGAATCTCCTTGCCCTGACATAACCTAGAGCTGAACAAAGGATAACATCTTTTCTTTTTTAGAGTTCATCATTCAACTGAAAATCTTTTCAAATTTTACAGGAAAACCAGTATATTCAAAATATCTGTTTCAAGGTAGAAAAGGTGAGAGGTCTGATGGAGACATTTCTCCCTCTTTGCAGAAGTAATTACAGTCTACATTGGTTCCCAAATCATTCCTTCAGAAAACATCCCTGAGACCAGTTACCACAAAACATTTCAGCTCCAATGCACAGAGTGTGGCCTCTGCCAATTTTTTCTGACCAGCCCCAACAGAGCTGCAGCCCCAGCAAAGCCACTCTTCCCAGGCATCCTTGAATCTCCCTGTCATTGGCAGAGGCAGCCTGTTCTTGTGTTTCCACAAAGAATGCAAAAGAGGAAACAGTCCTCACGGTGACACGTCCCTCATAGATAATTAAATAGAAAATCTGGCAGATTTTCAGACAGGCTGCTACCTGCCTATGAATACAAAGTAGCTTTGCTTGACAGTCAGCTAATGCACGGGGCCCCCTGCCTGGGCTGGGTGAGTCTCCTGGAAGACTTTAAACAAATGTTTACCATAGATCAGCATTACACTGCTCACTTAGTCTCGTCCAAGAGACATGACACCCACATCAGTTTTTGACGACTCTTGTAGAAATCCCACCCCCTTCCCAGCAGCACTGTGCCTGCTCCTACCAGGTTTTCCTTCTAAGCAGTGCCCTGCCCATTTCTGGGTATTTTCATTGGCAATCCCGTACATCCAGCTATTAACAGCCAGGCTATTAACTGGTACTACTCAACTACATTTGTAGTCAGATTTCCACTTGTTCCAGACAATGCTTTTAACACTGACTGTCCTAGCATGGGGTGTATTAACCCCACAGTATCCAGGCAGGTAAAAATGAACAACTTTCCTCCCAGCAGCCAGAACAGCTGAAGTGTTAAGAGCGTACTGAGGGCAATGCTCTTTTTAACAGCACTTGGCACAATTAAGCTTTAATTCAGAGCTGTTATTTTACAGCTTCATTTGTTTCTGCCAATTTTATGTTTGAAGGGTGGGGAAAGCATGAAGGAATAACAATTTAAGTGCTCAGCAGATGGAGAACGAGTACCTCTTATTCTCTCCATCACTGCTGAAAACAGAAGTATTCCACCTCGCAGGGATCCCTTGCCAAAAGCAGGAAAAACTGAAACATCTCAGCAGTTACCAGAGTGTCTGAACCATTACAGACAAGTGTGTTTCTTTGCAATGCTGCACAGGGAATGTAGAACATATATGTGTAGGAATAAGACAGGCACCTCAGCAGCACCACAAACGGTGAGCTGTCAGCACAGGGAACTGCATCTTCTAGAGATCCAGGCACTTTTCAGCCTCTTTTCCCTTAACACTATGGATAACAGAGGGGGAAGGCTACAGAAAACAGTGTCCCTGACACGCCAAGTTGCTACCAAGTGTGTGGGCTGGTTGTGCTTCTACTTTTCCACGCACAGCTCTTTGCCCCTCCTTGTATCTGGCAGCAATTCACCTCTGCACCAAGGGACAGGACAAAACCCACTCTCCTCCAGGTATCACATGTATGACACAAAACACACACTCAGGCCTTGTGACTAAACCCTGGCATGAGCAAATGGCACTGCAATTAAAGGATCATATCACCTCATGAGAGGGAAAAGATAAAGACCTGCTTGTAGAGGAAGTGTCACAGTTTGCTGTCCAAGCTGGAAAGGGAGTAGTCCAGAGCACAACAGTCTCTCAAACAAATATGACTTTAAAAATCACATCTCTCTGAAATGGTCTAAAGGAGGACATGCTGTTGCTGATGGAGGCTACCCTGGTTTGTCACTCAAGTATATTATCTGGGCAGAACTGCAGTAGCCTCACCACAGTTAATGTTTCAGAGTGCTAGACCCACGGGTTCCAGTGGAAACCTCCATACAGGAAGTCCTCCAGCACACGGTGATGGGACAGGAACCACAGCAAGCAATAACCACCCTGGGGCCAGATACAGAAGGTACAGAAAGGGCATTGTAAACTCAACAGTTTCCCCACTCCCAGCACCCCCCTGAAAAAAGAGAAGCAGAAAATGGTGGAGGATCCTGCCGGGGGGGTTGTATTTGACTCTGCTCTTCAGCTCACTGCACAAAGTGCTCACATACCACAGTAATGAGAGCAGTAGAAATGCCTCCAGAGGTAGAATAGATTAGAGACAGACAAACAAGAATGCAGCAGCGAAAGGAATAATCAGAGCTCCCCTCCACAGGGAAAGGGCAAGTCTCAGCACTTCTCTCTGTGCCAAATCACTTCTAAAAATAAACTAGGGAGACAGATCCAGGCCTAACGGTGTGACAAGAGTTAAAGTGCAGCACTGGGGGCCTGTCATGCCTCATACAGCTACAGAATTGATCCACTCAGAGGACAAAAATCCAAATATTTCTCTGGCATCCTTCACTATGGGCAGAGGTCAGGTCCTGGCCAGGGTCCTGTATCAGCTACCACCCTCCATTTTGGAGCACAGCTCTTACCTTTGCCTGGGAAAGGTCAACTTTTTTCTCTTTTCCACCATAGTTCCCAATAGATTAAGACACATACTGAATACATGCTCAATATGTTTCACTTGTAGCTCATTATCTCATGTTTTTTAAAAAATCTACCCGTTTTTGTGCTACCACCTTAGTATCACATACAAAGGCAGGACCCAAACTTCTCTGTGAGCCGAGGCTAGAGGAATGCAAAAACCTTGCTTGATTCCCCTTCAAATGAATTGTAGCAAACACATTTTTTTCCTGTCTATGTAAGAGTACAAGAAAAATCAATGCTGCAGCTAATACACTCTTCCATGGAACCACAGTAAACAGTAGTAGATGTCTGTGCTACAAAATAATACTTGGCAAACCCACAGTGCTTTAGGGTCAACAGAGAGATGTCATTCCTTCCTGCACAAAATCATTAACACTGACACCACAGACATGCTACTCATAATGCTGAATAAATACTCCAGAAATATTAATAATATTTTCATTGAACTCTCTATTTAAAAGAATATAGAAGCATCATTTCATTCCTAAGCTGATAATAGGGTCCATGTGTGAAAACAATAAAATAATAAAAACTACATGACTAAGACTTCAATGGAAAATGCTTTACCCAAGAAAAAGTTATTACATCAAAGCAGGCAGATAATCTGACAATACTTTCTTCTACAAAACTGGATAAAGTTACTTAATGATTTAAACAAGATACAGTGTTATAATTTTTATTAGTCCCTAAACAGCTACAACTAAGCTGCAGAGGAAAATTGTCTGTCTTATCCTAGTAGGAAATCTAATGTAATCATCATTTTTCTCTGTTTTGCATGATCATGACCAAAAATGCAAACAAATAACTGATTTTCTAGAATTCTAGAATTCTGACTACAAACATTAGTGGGTTTGGTGCAAAAGTAAAAGTTAAAAAGTCAGAGTTAAATCATGCAAGAACCTGATCAGTTTTTCAAATCAATAGGAGTAGGAGACTCCAATCTTTCTCATGTTCCTTGTGCAGTTGTTCCTTGACCAGCAGCTCACACCAGGGGCATAGGCAAGACATGCAGGATGTCAGAGAGAGCAAGACACCTCTCATCAGGATGTGTCTGGACTCATGAAGTAGGGAGGGACCTTTCTAAACAGAAGAATTTCAAGTTGTTCTCTCTAAAAACAACTAAAAACTAACTGAATTCTATTCCAAAAGGCAGAAGAGGAGACCAATATACATTCCCTTTTGCTTAAACAAGTGAGATATCTGTGGTGTAAGGGATAAGTACCAGTAATGATAGTTGTAATAAGCAGCTCAACTGATATGAAATGAGCCACATTCCTTGTCTCCCTGTTGGGCCACTGGATTTTCTCCAGTGCGTCTGACACTTATTGCAGCAGCAGAGATGTGAGATTGGTACAGGTGTTGCAAATTTAGGAGCAGTAAACTACACAGTAATTGGTCATAAGTGAAGAAACCACTTGAAAAACCACAGCTCTGCTACCATTTTTTGTTACATTCTCAACAAGTTTTTTTCCTCTCCCATTTTTTTCACTTGCCCAACCCTTCACTGCCACAGTCAGTATTTTGTTCATGGCATGTGATGACAGCCTGGCCTTGAAGGTTAGCCCTTCACCCTAAGTCTTCCCAGGTCCCCAAGACAATCGGTAACTAAAGATCTCCAGGTTAAACAGCTGCCAAGATGAGAGATAAGACAACAGTAACTTATCAGGAGCAGAAATTGGCGCTTTAGGAGCATATTTGTAAAATGAACATGCTGTCACATAATTCCTACAGGACTGTAAAGATCATGATGGTTCTTCAAGCATATTACAGCTCTCACTTGGCTGTGTGTACGTAATCCTGGTGATAATTACATGCATATGTTAAGTATTATTTATAATTCAATGACAAGAGACAGATTTCATTGTTCTTCAGTCACCACTGCTCTGTATGTTTGTGCTGCATAAAGCACAAATTCACTTTGCCAATCAAAATCTGATATCTGAGATCCTGTGGTGGACTGACCCTGACTGAACAAGATGTGTCCAACAAAGCTGCTCTATCGCTCCCCTCCTCAAATACACAGGGAACAGGAAATATCATGAACAATTCATGGGTCAAGATAAGGACAGGGAGAGGTCACTCAAATTACCACCACAGGCAAAAAAAGATTTGATTTAGGGAAATCAGTACAATTTTTACTATCAATCATATTAGAACAAGATAATGAGAAATAACCTCAAATCTTAGAACACTTTTCCCTCACTCCTCCCTTCTTACTGGGTTCAGCTTCACTCCTAATTTCTCTCCTTCCTCCCCTCAGTGCAGGGGGATGGGGAATGGAGGCTGTGGTCACATCATCACAGGTCTCTGCTACTTCTTCTCCTCAGTGGGAGACTCCTGACATTCCTCCCCTGCTCCAGCGTGGGCTCTCTCCCATGGCAGTCTCCTGTGAACTGTCCCAGCGTGGGTCTCTTCCATGGGGTGCAATCCTTCAGGAACTGACTGCTCCAGTGTGGGTCACCTGCAGGTTTACAAGTCCTGCCAGCAAAGCTGCTCCACTGTGGGCTCCTCTCTCCACATGTCCACAGGTCATGTGGGGAGCCTGCTCCAGCACCAGCTTCCTGTGGGGTGCCAGCCTCCTTTGGGTATTCCTGCAGTGTCCCAGGACACAACTGCCTCACCACAGCCCACAACATGGGCTGCAGAGGAACCTCTGCTCCAGCACACATCAGATGCTCAAACTGTCCTACTTTCTCTAGCAGGTGGCTTGGGGACAGCTCAGCCTCCAGAAAAACTCATTTTGAAAGTCCTTCTGTTCTAATAACAAAGCAAATAGGCATTGGTTTATATCACTGTGCTCGTTGCACAACCAGCCTATAAAAACAGAACCAACCTGCTGAAGAGATACTTGAGATAAAAAATATGTCAATGGATTACAGCTGGGTTTGCTTTCTTCCTCTTTTGTTACTGAGCAGCCTATTGACACCAGCTCTGCTTTTAGTTTTACTCCTCATTAAGTTCATGATGCAGAAATCAAAAATACTGGGAGATTTACAATTCCAGTTGTTCCTCTGGGAAAGATGGCAAACAAGGTATGTCCATGGGAGGACTGCTGGGTAAATGGCAGCAAGTACATACAACTCTGGGAAATCCAACCATGCTCGTCTAAATTATTCAACCTGACCTAGTCAATAAATATTGCATCAAAATTCAGAGTAAGAAATACAAAGTTTGTACATGAGATTTATGTTTCACTCTACGATTCACATTGTAAGTGGTTTGATTAAATATTAATTCTAATATTCACTTGGGTTAAGAATTACACCAATCTGTCTATACAAAGCTATGCATAAGCTCATAGGAAATTCTACAAATACAGCAGAACTGTGTTATCAACGTCCTAATTTTATACTAAAACCATTTTCTCCTGTCCTGATAAAAAATCCTGCCAATATAATTTATTCCTTTCACCAGTGAGCTGTTAATCTTCACAGCTGTTGCTCATGGGCTAAGTCAAGAGAGGTTTTCTGCTAGAAGAGAATTCAAGTTCTCAGACATCTCAAATACCTTCAGAAGCAGAAGTTCAGTAGAGAGAACATTAAAGGAGACCTTTCATAAGGTTCAGGTATGCTCTGCTAAATCACCATGATCTTTGATACATTTCAAGATTTAGATCAAATTCTTCAAAAAGCCTAACTTCATCCCTCTGATAGCTCCGATAACAATGTACTCTTTCTGCTAGAGTGAATGATTATGACAGCTTGGCTTTTCTCAGAAATCAGCCTAAAAGTACATGCTATTTTCTTGAGAAGACAAAGAGGTCAGCAACATTTACAAGAAAACAGATCTGAATGTTAAAAACTAGCAGGTGATATCGAGAGACATTTAGTAAGACTTGCTATTAAAATTGTTTATGGCTCAGACTCTTAAAAATGAGCTCCAGTTATGTATGCCACTGTCATTAGTCATATCATAAACAGAAGCCACAAGTCATGATTGAAAGCATTGATTACTGGTAGCTGACAGCTGCTTGTACATGGAGATGAACTTGAGGAACTTTGTTGTCAGCTCTAGCACTGTTTGATTTGCTGAGTTACATGGTCCTTGCTTTTAATTTTTTTCCTCTGAAATAAATGAAAAGGTTATTTACCTGTTACGTGTTGTAAAGTTGAGACATAAAAGGCACTATATTACCATTGTGTTGCAGTCTATTAATTGATGTAGTAAAAAGGCACAATTGTGCACTTTTCTTTGTTTAGAAACATAATGGGCAGCCTGTGAAAGAGCTTCAAACTTCACCTCTACTAATTTGATAAAGGGAATAACACATCCTTAAGTACAAAAATGGCAAGCACATTATTTTTACTCTGTTGGACTGTCTTTGCCAGAATTTATCAGCAGACCTGCATAGATGGTCAAAAGTTATATGTATGTGAAAAATATTCAGTATCTCTCATCTGCTTTCACTATAATTTCTGTCAAGGTTCTTTCAGCTAGCCAGCTAAGAGTATCTGCTAACAGTTATTTAAATTCACGAGCTAAACCCTTCTTTCAGCTCAGGAATGGGATGCAAAATGAATGAGGCTTGTCTTGCCTTTCCCTCCCATTATTTTTTAGCAGTGGACAGAGAACTCTAAATCTCCAGACCACCACACCAAGTATCAATATAACTGAGCTAATTTAACTGGAGAAAATATACCAGTACAGATGCTATGGGGTCACCTCAGTGCTAGAAAAAAAAGGTATTAAAAAATCATGGTGTGTTTCTAGTCTCAGTAATGTCACTGGGCTCCTATATGACCTTAATCAAGGCACTTTACTTCAGCATGTTTTTCATTAGTGAAGACATATATAATAAATAAGCCTGGGACAAAAAGTGTTTTGAAACCCATTCTGAGGATGCTTTAAGCCTAAAAAGACAAAGTAAAAAATTGGTGTTAATGCACTGCCTTTATCAGCCTAATCAACTCCTTAAATTTCTTTGCCTACAAAATCCATATATGCAGAAATAATAAAAGCATGAGTACCTGTGTTCTGAAGCAAGAAGAGACCATTGTAAGCACAGGAATTTATATCCACCACTTCAGACAAGCTGCAGATAATTCCTTAACAGTTCTTGGAAACAAAGCTACATGCTGTGGTCACATTAGATCATTTACTGCAGAAAGCTATTACATCTTTATTGAAATATTGTAGGTAATTAAGAACTTCCAACATCCGCTGGTAAGCTGCTGCAGATGCCATAACCCTGATGGCTGAAGTGTCACCCACCTTTCCTGTTTCAATTTAGCTGACTACAGCTTCCAGAGAGGGCATCTCAGAATGACTCTTCCTACTAATTAAACAACTGCTTAATATGGTGTGTCTTCCTTTCAATATCCGTGGGGCATTTCTGAGCCCTGTTTTCACATCAGGTCTGGAAGGTCACTAAAACAGCACTCTCAAGGATGTGCTGTCTAGTAGCAGTTGAAGCTCCTCCTTGCACATTCATAAAGGCAAACCCATGGCTGCTCTTGCCTGGCTGGCCCAAGGAATGTATCCTGGCTCAGTCCCATTGCATTACTGATAGCGCACAATCACCCTAACCTGCACCCAAGCACTGCATGGCACCCCAATGTCCATGTCCAAGCAAATCCTTCCACCACCAAACCCTCTGATTCCAAAGAGACAGAGCCTGTTAAGGGAGAAGTTTGAGCTCTCCACCCTGCAAGGGGTGTCTGTTAAGATCCATGGTTCAGAAGAAAATAATCTGGCTATACAATCCAGATTCTCTCTTTCCTTACTTCTCTAGTTCTGTGTTTGATCAAGCGAAGAAACTATAAAAATAATAGAAGATTATTTTACAGAAAATATATTCAGATACTTCTCTCTCTCAATTAAATCTGTCAGGCCCTCTCCCAAATCTGGCTGCTCCTGAAAGCTGGCAAAACCATCACACAGCTCTTTGCTCAACAGCTCAGTGCCTCGGTATTCCCAATGCAAAGATTTTTTACTCTGCATTGGATAAAGGGAAGGTCGAGTGAAGAATGGCACCACCAGGAGAATGCTGGTCTCAAATTCCTTCTCCTCAGGAAAGATGTGGTAGGCAGACAAATAGGACAACCACATGACAACCCTGCCTGTTGTCAGCTGAGGACCGGACAGCCACAACACTGAGCACATATCCAGGTGAACACTGTCACCCCAATGTGAGAAATCATATCAGATGTCTTCCTTTTCAGCGTGATTTGATCAACTCATCCATACTGCCACATCAGCATTTCCTCCTCAGCAAGGAGCAGACACAACAAACTGTCCCAAAGAACTAGGACTGTGTAGGCTTTACCACCATTCTCCCTGCCTTTCCTAGCTGTGAATCATGCAAGTGCCTATGCAAGGCACTAAGGTTTCTCCATTGCTATGGGAACACAGTACTCCACAGCTACTGAAATATTCAGCCACCTCCATGAAATACCACGATTCACAGATACCAGCCAAGTACCTGAGCAAAGAAAGGTTTCCAAAAGCCAATGTGCTATTAGCATTTAATAAGGGGAAAGGAAGGTTATTCTCTCTGAACAGCTTGAGACTACTCCAAAGCTATGGAATTGCTGCTGGCCTGCTGCACTCAACAACTCCTCCTCCCCCTCACCTGAGATGATAATAAAAAGGCAAAGTCCTGGCAGTAGAAAAAAACCAAAGAAACACCTACAGTCAGAATAACACAAACATTGGCCCTCCAAATGTGACAGAATGTTTGTGGTAAGTATCCAGCTATTTGGCACCCAACAATTTGGATCATCTCTGCCATGAAATTACCCTCTCACAGACCTCCAGGATAGGTACACAGACAGCATCCAGACATCTGGCCTGTACCTCCTCATGGGCTGAGGTTAGATGGCATTTCTTTTCAAAGAGCTGAATATTTCTTCTTTTCTTTTACCCACAAACTCAAATATAAAAAGAAAGATAGGAGTTTGTTTCTCATCACTGGCTGGCACAACTTTTATGTATTCTGGAACAACAAACAAGGACACTTGCATGGGATTTAGTTTTTTGTTAGGCAAGGATATTACTCAGATTCAATGAGTTTACTTCTGGTTTATTGGGCTATCCCACTTTAATAAGCCAGTTCTTACACAAACATATTTTGGCTGTCAAGTGGTAAGATGAGGCATAAAACCTAAGTTGCAACAGAAATGAGTTCAGCAGGAAAGGAATTAATTATTTCTCTTTGAACAAAACAAAATAAAAGGCAAAAAGCTTCCACACATATTTTCAGGATCATCCTGAATCTATCAAATTTCTGATCAGTCAGAAAACACTGGGGGGAAGAGGGATGATCAACTGTATGACAATTAAATGCACTGCAAAGCTGCACTCACTGGAACTTTTGTGCCTGTTTTTTCTGTGTTCCCAGTGGCAACAGGAGCTGTAGGAATTGAAGTACAAGAGGACTTGCCATAACCACAGCCCTTACTGAGCAACATCAGTCACACTCCCTGAAGATCAAGCGTCCAGACCCAGGGTCCAGCAGCTTAGGAATGGGAGCAGCAGTCCATGACAACTGGCCAAACCCCAGGATTTACCTTTCCCTCAGGCAAAAGCTGGCCATGGTTTCCAGAGTCTCCCCCTTTCCTGTACACGCTGATTGCAACAATGGTGTGAAACACCATTCCATCCATGCAGTGCCATACCTGGTGCATATGTGACCTTAGTCCATCAAAGGACCCTCCATCTTCTCCTTTTGCCTATGAGTGAAAGTATTCACACAGTGCTTGCACATCACAGGAAACTAATTAACCTCAAGACATCTCATCCAGTCCACCAGACAATGGTCATGATTTGAAATGATCTATCTGGATCACAGAAGAAGCTCATAACAATCTCACAAATGATGACCAAGTTTAAACTTCCTGTTTCCTAGAAAACACAGAGAAAATTTCCAGCTGCCAACCCCATGTAACATGATCTAAAATTCTAAGACATTCTATGTTAGACAAGAACATGGAGTTCAATCTCTTTTAGTGGTGGTTTAATAGATTATCTCCTTCTGTATCTACAGAAAAACAAAGCTTATCTCCCCTCAGTCTTCATTATTCTAGAGAAATAAGCAACCACACCTTGAGTATTTTTTTTCAGCAAGTACCCATACATACTTCTCTATCTTTTTTTGATCACCCCATCCTTATTGTCACCTTTCTTTAATAGAGACATCCAAGCTTCTGTACATATTTCATTAGTATCATCTTACACTGAGCTTCAAAGCACTGTGTTGGTGGTTGTCAGTTAGCCATTAAAGCATAGTAATTATTTCAGCTGTGGAAATGCTGTCATGTGTTTCAGCTTTTCAGATTGCCTAATGCACCACTGGAGGACAGTCAGCTTTGGATATGGTGAGCACAGTACAGATATGTTGGGTAGGACAGGATACAACAGGACAGGACAGGAGGAAACACAAGTTACTGGCCATGCTGTTACAGATCACAATAACATCAAAGACTAAAAATTCAAATAGCAAAAAGAAAATATAATACAGGTCACAATAAGAGAGGTCTTTGAAATAAAAAAGTAGGTAGCTTCAGTTTATGCCATGCACAAGTACATGAAATGATAGTGCTTTATGCCTTTTAAACAAAAGAAATAAGTATTTTGATTAGGCTTGTGGGGGAGGGAGTACAGGGTTTTGTATTTAAAGCTTCATTTTAACCAGGGAAAATTACTGACTGCTGCATGAGGCAGCATTCAGCCTGTTTCCCTTCCCCAAGCAGGGCACCCAGCTTGCCTGGGGAATCCAAACCCGGCAGGATGCCTTTCTAACATCTCCCTCCGGAGTAGCCGTGGGTGTATCTACTGACATTAACCAGCGTGAGATCTTCTTAAGGAAGAAAAGCCCTAGATGAAAAGGTTTCACTGCAAAAGGAGGAAAAGTCTTTAAAGGGAAAACTACACAGCATGCTGCTCCAGAAGCCAAGTTGAACTTTCATTTTAGATCTGAGCATTCTGTAAAAGCAGAGTGCTCATCTACTTCCCACAGTAAATTATTCTTCCTCAGCTATATTTCTGTACACTTTAGATTTTTATATAAACTTCTATAGAAAAAGAAATCACAGCAATTATAACCCTAGCACTTATGTAGACCCTTTTTGCTAGATGCCAGAAATTGAATTGTTACCAGGGAAAAAAGCACTGTGCCCTGAGAGAAATGGGGCAATGAATTCCCATCATGCAAAGATGATGAACTCCTCTCCAGGTAATGAAAACCTGAAAACATTTTCAGGCAGAATCTATGGAAAAGAAAAGCAGAACCAAAAAGCAGCAAACCCCAAAGGTCTTAAATCCAGCTAAGAAGTTTAGCCTGCAAATTAAGCCAGGGGAAAATTTTTAGCAGAGAAATAATGCTGTGGCAACATTGAAAAAGTACCAGCAGAGAGTTAGGACAACTATAAACTATAGAGTCTGACATCAACCATAGGGAGATGAATGTAAAAGTTAACACAAAATGAAATTGATAAAGATGAATATGGTCAATACCTCAGTGCATACTTCAATCACTGAAATATCTTGTCAAACAAACCTGACTTGATTCTTTAATGAGCCAGCAAAATGTGGCTGCTTAAATCTGGCTGTATTGGCAGAGTGCACTTATCTATTTATAAAATTTTAAAATTAGACTGGTGCAACACCCATATTAAAAATTAGCATGATAGTTTGCCAATGAAGCATGCATTAAATTAACTCAGACCTGGCTAACTGAGATCTCAAACTGGACATGAAGGATGGGTGTTTGCAGAGGTTTTTTTCAGGAATTACTATTATGATGATGATTATGCTTGAAGCTACTGAACATTTTCACCAGTGTTCAGGAGGTAAAAGTAACTTCACTGTAATGCCTGATTGATACAAGGCCTGGTAAAGCAGCTAAGAGTGATGAAGGCAGGACAGTCTGGTACAGCAGCAATCTGGGTTGCTTGAGATTCCATCCAAAACCGTGTATTTCTGCAAAGCAAGGTGAAAAACGATACAAGAAACAAAGGGCACAGGAAAGTGGGACTTGTCTCTGGAAGGCAGCAAGTCTGAAGGAATTTAGGTTAATGAGCTACAGCAGCTGAACCCAAGTTCTTTATTCAGTGGTGTTACAAAGGGATCTGCAAACAGAGGACTGATAAAGGAGAAGAACTGGAAAGCTACTGTAAATTATAATCACTATTGCTACAGTGAGATGTGAAAGTGATGCAGAAACTGCCATGAAATTCCAAGTAAAAACCAAAAAAAAACAAAATCCAAAATGAGATTAAAAAAAACTCAATTTACATAGTTTACCAACAATAAGGCATCTGACTGCATCACAGGGTCTAACTACATCAAGTTTTAGAAAAAAAATCAGATGAGAAAGCCTATATAAAGAGCATGACCAACCATATGTTTGATTCTAGGAAGACCTATGTCAGTTCTCCAGTTGTCACGATCTTTGTATCAAACAGGATTTTATTCCAGGGGAAAACAAAACAAAACAAAACAAAACAAACCCAACAAAAACCCAAAACCAACAAAACCACAGGGGAAAAAAACCCAAATTAACTCAATTGCTAAGCCTCAGATGGCTGAGTAAAATATTTTCCTTTAAAAAGCTGTGCACTCAGTCAGTCAGGGTTGACATGACAGTCAACCCTGATGCACAGTCCCCTACTTAACCCAGCACACAGCAGCAAAGCTCGGTGGTGTGACCCACTCTTTGTCACACAGCAGATGCCCTGACATCCTATAGGGAACTCAGTGCACTTCTGCAGTTCAGGCCTGGATCCTTTACCTGGGCAGCACCCACCTGCCCTTCATTGGTGAAGGCTCAATGAATCTGAACCATTCTACTGAAAGACTAAAAGGGGGAAAGGAGTGGAGATTTTTCAAATACAGATATACATATGGAATGGCTAAAAAAAGAGGAAAGGAAAATGCTTCTAAATTAAGAATATTTTCCACAGTCTTTTGATAAGTAGAATTAACATCTCCACAAATAGGACAAGCAGGTCATCAAGTAGTTAGGACATGATACTCTCTGAACACCCTGTCAGGTGCCTTAACTACCTGTCACAACTAAAATAGGCTACAAGACCCAGAAATAAATCTGTATCTGTGGATACCAGACCACAGTGTCTCAGACAGACCATGGAGTCAGCTCATGGGTCTGTTCCATATTATGTTCAATTAATTTCATGTTTAGCTTAATAGCATCTTTGTGCAGTTATTGCATAATAATAACAGAGGACAGCCCATCTGCATGCTCAGTGTTCATATAGAATGTCTCAGGGGTCAGTAAGGCTGCACTCCAAGCACAACACCAGCGGAGGTTTTCTCTGAGTCCTGACCCACAGCACGTCCCTTGTGGCTGCTGCCCCCCCATCACACTTCCAGCCCCACAGCCCAGCACAAGCACCAGACAGCAGGGCAGTAAAAACCAGACCTCTGGGCTGCTCTCCTGAGCTTCTCACAACTGGCTCAAAGTGACTCTCTGTATATATGCACAGCTGAAAAATTTGCACACATTTAAGCCGCTAAGTACTAGGTATGTTGTTACACAAAATATTCACTGACCTCTTGCTGAATGTATTTTAATTGAAGTAATTACTCACTCAGCTCCAGCTGCTAGAACTCCAACCTGATATGTCTGAAAGTAAATAGCTTTTCAGATTGGTTGCTCAGAAGGCTGGAAAGTATCTGCAAACTGATATGCGGCTGGGAAAGAAATCTTCCCAGACCCATCTGTTTGCATGGCTTCTCTCAACAATTTATCAATAAGTTTTTAATGCTCTTATCAATGAGTTCCTATCAGGTTAACAGCCTGAAGTGGGGATGAAAAGCATAGCCAGAGAGAAAGGCTTATGCTTTGTTGATTTACAGTTGACTCCAAACTTTAACATTCTCTTGCCTTCATCAAAGTGTAAACTGAGTTTGAACTTTGAAGGTAGAAAGCGTGCTTCTGGAGTTTCCTGGTGAGGAATTTTTCTCATTAATTAATCATTTTGTTAAAGGCTTGGGTTTTCCAAAGCAATTGGCAAAGCTTCCACTAATTTGACTCAGAACGATTTCATCCTAACCTTAATACTGTTTGTGCTTCCCCAGAAATAATATGGTGTCACAAGAGCATTTTTTTCCCCCTCCAATCTCTGAAACAGCCTTATGCTAATGCTAGATCAGGCTACTTGAAGGGTGAAATAATGTGTAGGCATCCAAGTTCAAGAAAAATGCCCTGCTCCTGTGGCTGAATAAGTTTCCAGGAATATCCCCATTAATGAGAATATCTCAGTGTAGTGAAAAGTGGGTCTGGATGACACAAGGGCTAAATGCCATTTCTCTAGCTAAAGCACAGTGTTAGCACTCAGAGTAGAACTGAGGCCAAAACATTTTAATCCTTTTAAAGATTATCCAAGATGGTAAAAAAAATTACCCAGACAGTTAAGGCAAGTCAAGACCAGAGTTAGGAAAAAACCCTCAACCAACCAACCAACAGATTTACTGCTTCCCAGCCTCATGCTCTAATGAAGGACAATCAACACTGGCATTAACAATGCCCTTTTCTTACGGGTTTCTGTCTTGTGGATGAGTTCCCTGGGGTGTAAGAAGCATTTTGATCCAAAGCCTTCTCTAGAGCACAGCTTTCAGAACCACCCTTTACAATAGGACTTCTCCACAGTCTAATAATGACATAACTCAATTCATACCCAGTCTTTTCCCACTGGGCTCAAAAATTACCCAGAGAATTGTCAGTGTATCTCAATCACCACAATGGTGGTGGTCTTTCAGAAACTGGGCTAAGGAACAAACTGAATTTGTTCAGTTGCTTATCAAAATGTTTTGCAAAGCCTTCTCTACATCTTTTGCTCTGTATAGATATCACAGTTTGCACACCCCATATCCCAGGTATTTTTAAACATGCCAGAGGTTTAGCTGATCTGATTATGCTTTGTGATTAGCTAACTAGGACTATATAAACAAGTGAAAACTTAAACTTTCAGAAGATCTCTGTCTAGCAATTGATGCCAGATCCATCACTAGGGATGATGGTTCTTGACAGTGTTTGGTAGTCTAGTAACAACAGAAGAATTAAAAAGATCTGTTTAGTTATTCAGTGAGAATTCCTGGCATTGTTTACAACACAAATGAACTTATTTATACATTAATTACATTCATTTTTAAAAATTTAAACCCATGGCATTGCAGGAGAGATTTATAATGCAAATGACCAAGGCAAAAAGACTGTTTACAGAAGGCAGAAAATTAATTACAAAGACTTATGCAGTTAATAATGGCTTTGCTCATAATACTATCGTGTTTCTTTTTTGTAAGTTAAAGCTAGAAACTGATTGTCATTATCAGAGAGGCCTCAGCTCTGCTGATTTTGTTAGACCTCTGGCAATTGCCCTTTTACAGGTTAATGAAGGGAGAAAATTACTCAGTTTCACATTATAAATAAAAATCTGACACTTCTTAATGCACAGTGGACCCCTCTGGAAGTGCCTTTGTCATGAAGAAATCTCCCCTACTAAGAGTACACCCTAAAATGGCTCTACATGCATAGAGTACATGTTGAGTCCCCCCTGGTAAGGCAACTGTTCTTTGTTAGTCTTCAGAAGGATCTATTGAGACCCTGACTCCCACTTTGCCCCTCTAGGCACCAGGAGTTATTCTAAAGATCATTTCCCCTTTAGAGTCAGTCAAATAATAGTTTAAGTAAGAAAGGAGATATTTGAAGTAAGCTGTATGAGGGACAGAAGATAAAAGTTTCTTTAAATAAACATAACCAGCGCTACTTAGACACTGCAGACTGCAGGAGATGGCACGAAAGCGAGGAGAAAGATAGGAGAGAGTTTATGTATCAGCCATGTAAACAACAGTCACAAAGTCACCATAAAAAAAACTTTCAGCTTTGTAATCTCACCAACCCAGCCTTTCTCTGTGCAGAAGAGAGGCCTCTAACTGGAAGGTGCAAGGCTGCAAATCCCCTCAGAGGACTCGGAGCTAAACACAAAGAACTGCCCAAGGCAGACACCCAACGCTGGCCACAGCCACCTTGTCCTGGAGCTGAGCCATGGCTCCCCACCAGCCACCATCTCAAGCACACCCAGCTCTGGGCATCTCCAGAGGGTTTCCCATCAGCCCACTGCATGTTGCCCACCCACCACCTTGGCTTTTCCTTCATGTGCACGAGAAGCTGCAGCGTTTACAGATCCCACCTTTCCTGTCCCGGTCTGCCTCCCTGCCTCATGCTCTGCAGCTGCTATTGAAGAGAAAGCCTATAGTTCCCTCATCATCCAGACATTGGCACATAGATCTTCCCCATTTACACTGACCTCTCCAAAACCATTTTGTTTCTCAAAATCAGAATATACATTTCACTTTACCATTCTTTATAGGGCTGCTCTGTCCCTTTAGGTTAGGCTTGGTGACTTCTCAGTGTCCTGACTCAGATGCATATTTTATTTTTGTATTTTCTAAGTAGTGAAATACCTGAGGAAGGAACTACTGTAATATTTGCATCTCATGCAATGTTGAGAATATTATGAGTGCTTAACAAATATACAGCACATCCTTATACATGAGGGAACACAAACAGAAGAACTAAGATGAAAATGTTGCTTCTAGCAAGAAAATGAGATATTGTAGAGCAGAGCATTGCATTTCTCATGCTCTATCCACTGTGTGTCTCCAGGCTTACTTTGGCAGACAATTAACACTTTTTAGGGGTTCTCTGCTGGTAGTAGCAGGTTTTAAATGAATATAAAATGAGGGAAAAATACTACACATTGAAATAGTATGTGGCACTATACTCAGTGTCAAATTCTAAGAGATATCTTGTCAACAATACTGGATATAAATCTAAAGGTATTTCATCCAAGAGACAGTACAATATTTTCACAGGGCAAGAATTAAAACATATATAAATCTATCCTAAACATTCAGTTCACCCTTTTGATTTCAAGAATCCAGATTTCCCAAAACAAAGAAATTCTGCAAGATCTGTTCTGTGTACACCAGTGGAAGCAACACATCTGTTAATGCCAAGAAGTTTAGTTAAGCACATTCGGAACAGATTTGCTGCACAATGTTAGTGGCACTGAACCTGAAAGCAGTCATTAGAGAAAGAATTTATTCTTGTGGTAACCCCAAGCAAGAGTCACCATCCAGCCAATTTAATATCAACAGCAGTAATTTCAACAATATGATATTTAACCACAATCCTAAAATGGCTCAGTCTGAAAACAACACAGTATCAGCATTTGAAAGAATGCATCCCAGCAACATCTGAAGAGAGAGGAAAGATCCAAGGCCACAGTGGCTTTTTCATGGAGTTGAGTACAGCTCTTGCTTGAACTTTTTCTTAATTGAGGTTGCAAAAGAGTAAGCTGAGGAATGAAACCAAATACCGTTTCAGAGTGTTCAGAGGACAGTAACAAAGGACACGTTCTTTGCTCTCGGACTGTCTGGATACAGTGCTCCACCCCAGCCTGTGCATGTGCCAAGTGACACACAGGTACCCACCAACCCTTTACAGCTTTTACAGTGCTAACCTCTAAATGCATCATCATAGGAGACCACAAAGCCCATAGATAAACCCTTTTTTTCTCCTGAAATTCTGTCATTTGCTCCCCTCCTGTCTTCTCCAGCAAATTCCCCCTTCCCAGAGGGGGAAATTCCCTTCCACTCCTGCTCCCCTGAATATGTCCACCAATGGATGATATTTGCTTTCTGCTCTCATGACCCCTAAGCAACCCTGACTCAGTGAAGCCCAGACTCCAGTCCCTGAGCCAGACACAGTTTTTCATGACAAATCATCTGGCCTTGAAGCTTTCCTGTGGCTTTTGGGAGGGAAGATGTAAGTTCAAAAAAGTTCAGATTGTTCAAATTCTAACCTAAACTGACAATGGCTCTATGAGACTATCCTTACAAATCCTATCCTTGTGTTAATATATTCATTGTGAGTCTTACCAGGCTACATGATTAGACCTTTCTGCAACACATTAGGTGAAACTCTATTTCCACTAAGATCAAGTTAGTTTTACAATGAATTTCAATGGAGAGCATTGCAATCATTAATGAAAAGAAGTAGACGTAAAAGCTGGTAGAAACATCCATTTCTCAATATCTGCTGCAAACAAAGCGTGCCACGAAACTGTTCCACCCAACAGACTGAAAACAAGGGGACAAATGTAACATCCTGAAATAAAATAGCACCACTGCTTTTGTAACATGTTTCATATGCACTTCCATCTCAATAAGCAGAGAGGAAATAAATAAGACATCTAAAAAAGCAAAAGAATATTTAATTATTTTTTTTAAGTACAGAAATTTGCACATCTAGAGATTATTGGTCTGATCTTTACTAGTCTCCATGCTCTTACAAGGCCCTATGTTCTCCTCACCACACACTGAAGAAACACTGTTTCAAAGCTGGAATTTCCTTGTAGCATTCTTTGCCTCCTGAAGTTTATTGTACTTTGGGAAAGGATAATCTCAAGATGTCACAGACAACAGAAATGTAAGGATTCCTACTGATAGCTCCTTGACTAATTGCCATGAATGCATCCACCATACCAGCAGGGTTTTCTCTTGGTGTCAGCATCTATTTCTCCTCCAAACCTCAGTAAAATAAGAAAGTTTTGCTGCTGAAGTATACACTTCTATCAGTTTTTCTGTACTACCTGTGGATAACTTGAAAGGCTTAAAGTATTTCAATAAATTAAATAGGATAAGTAGGCACAAGTTCTCACGAAGGATCAGATAACTTTAAGGCATTAGGAGAGAAAATAAGCCTTAATCAATGTTTCTGTAGAGGGTGTCTTGTTCCTTTATCACTTGTAAGAAAACAAATGTACTGGTCCTTATAAATCTTAGATCTTACAGGCTCCAGGAGCTGGTTGTGACTAAGAATTCCCATCTGTCAGCACAGTTGCCTTGACTTAGCATTATCTAACCTCTGATGACACAAATTAAATACACCCACTTCTCATTCAAACAGCGAACAGAATTCTAATCAGACAACTCGCTCTGAGCAAACTGATTTAGGGAAGTGCATCACTACAACCAAAGAAGTTATCCACTTGCTGGATGTTTACAGTAACATCAGCCTCACTGTCTACGATCAAATATCCTTTACCAGCCTCCAATGGTTATGTCTGAAGCAGAAGGGTTACTGTGCTGTGACCAAAACAGCTTCTAATTATCTACTCTAAGTCGTTCTCTTAAAATTTCCTTTTTTCACTCATGCACACACACACACATTGTTGAAATTTACCATAGCTGATTCTGAGCCAAGAACACAATCTTCATTTTTATCACAGATTTTAGTTGAAAGGCACTAAATAAGCATTCTCCTCTGATAGACTTCTTGAGAAAAAAAAAGAAAAACCAGAACACCCCAACCCCCAGAATTCATAACCAAGTGTTAACTTCATTGATCACAAAGATGTATTTTAACAGTTCTTGTCTTCATTTNCATCACAAAGACGTATTTTAACTTTTAACAGTTCTTGTCTTCATTTCTCTGCAGCTGCCATCAAAAGAGGACACTGAGGAATTCAAAACCCACTCCACAGACAGGCCAGGGGCTTTGCAGTCACAAGCATCCTGGGGATACCAGGCCCTCATCCTGGGAGGTGCTGCTCCTTTGAACAGCCTGTGCAGAGCTCTACATGTGCCACATGCAAGCTGAGCTGGTCTAAGATTACCTTATGCTTACATAGATATGCTTTTTTTAATTATTATTTTTGCAGCAGGTGGAAAAAGCCAAGGAGTGGGTATAAAATGTGTGTCTGTATA
Source organism: Pycnonotus jocosus (assembly GCA_013400435.1). Taxonomy (NCBI): domain Eukaryota; kingdom Metazoa; phylum Chordata; class Aves; order Passeriformes; family Pycnonotidae; genus Pycnonotus; species Pycnonotus jocosus. The sequence continues at coordinate 504,052 of VWYP01023767.1, forward strand.
AAATCCACCATACCCAAATGTCCTGCAAATTCAGATTTCCCATGTTTAAGTTCCTAAAATAATATTGATGGATATATTGGCCAATTTGGATGAAATTCTGAGATCACTTCTGATAGAGATCTGTGAGGTCTCTGTGTAACATATGCATGCAAAAGGCTGGAAAGGAGTCCTGATGTTAAAGCTTTGTAGCTCTTCCATTCACCTCTAAGAGGAATGGAAAAAATGACGACAGTTGCGAAATTTGTCTCAGAAGTCCCATCAAAACTGAGTTATGGGCCCTGGAAGACGCACGTTTCTTTATTGAATATTTTAAACTCTTATCTTTGCAGGAAGCAAAACCAGACCATTTCTAAAACAGAACTTCTGGTGATCTTGTTGGGAGGCCTAACTTCTCTACTGGCAGGCTCAAAACACTTTGGCTCCGTGCTTTGGATAGAGACAGAAGATGTCAGTGAGCCAAAGTGAAATCCTTTCCTATCTTGCCAGGTAAGTGCTCATAACTGAGCCCTTTCTGCTGCTGGTGAGAATGTCTTGAATATTTATGTGAGCTCCCTCTTCCAAAACAGCCACTCAACACTTGGTGTGATGGAGGGTGCATAAAATGATGGAGAGAAATTGCAAGAAATGGATAGAGGGAAAATGCAAGAAATAAACCAGCATCTGGTGCAATGGATTAAGTCTTGCACAGTCAACATATTAGTCATGTTGCCACTGATCTCTGCATCAGCACCAGCTTTACCCTAATGACGTTTTTGTTAGCATAGAAGATAACAAGATGCACAAAGGAATATCACATGAAGAGACAGGTTTTAGCTGGACACCACACCATATATTTGTGTCCTCAACCCAGAGCAGATGTGTGTCATGGACACTAAGGAGAGGTTAACCTGTTGTTTAACAGTTGTACACAAAGAGGATGTCAATTAATACAATCAGACAAGGTTTATTTGATAAATACAAAATCATCAGCCACCTCCAGGCATACTGCTCAGGAGTCTGGCATGTCAAACTACCCACATGCAGGGTAATGTGGATCCCAGCCAACCCTGGCAAGATCTGGCTACTGAGGTTGTGTGAACTTGTTAAGTGTTTCACAGGTTTCAAAGGGGACTAAAATTCTTTCTGAGGAGCCAGCTGGCTGGTGACGCACAGTCAGCACAGACACCATGTTTCACCTGATAGTACCAATTTTTCTTTGTCTTACTCTATGCACAGCTGAGCAAGGAGAAATTGGTCCAGAGAGATTCCTGACTTTACATTTTGAATTAAGTGAAGCACTTGAGCACTAGGAGTGATGAACCAAGACAAAACTCAGAGCATCTCTTTGCTTTACAGCATTGGAAAGAGGTAAAAAGAGGACATCAACAGGAACAGTCCCTGGATGCAAACATAACATATATCTAAAGTCTTCATTTTCTTAAAATCCCAGCTCACTCAGCACTCAGAGCTATGAGTCTTCTCATGATGAGGCCAACCATGACCCAGCTCTCCACCTCTCACTGAATCAGAAAAGGTTGCAAGGGGACAAGCTGGTAACAGCCAAATGCTCTCTCCTGCACAGACCAGCCTTGGACACACATGGATGTGTTCTGTCGTGTCAGTGTCACCTCTTTGGGTCAAGATGAAAACAGAGGTTTGGCATTTCCACATCTTATTTCCCATTTACTCTCATGAGCAGCAGCTTTGACACTTAACCCATTCTGGTTTTCCATCCTCAACAGTGCCTTATTTGCATTCCTTCTGCTCACCAACACTTGCTCTCAGCTCTGTCATTCAATGCTGTAGGTTTGATCTGAAGATTGCACAGCCAGATTCTCCCAAGTTTTATTTTATGACAGGCAAACAAACTTTAAAAATTTTATTTATAATTTTAGGCCACTAAAAAACAGTAAAGGAGAAATACAGCTTTCGGATGAAGTAGAAATAACAAAAAGATTGTCATTGCTTATTTCTGTAAACAAACTACATGAAGCAAATGACTGCATTCTTTCTCTTTTGAAACCCTTAACCATTAAAAACAATGATCTCATGCCTCTGAAAATAAAGAGGAGTTTTGAGAAATTTATTTTAAAAGGATGAAGACAGATAGGCTGCAAACAGATTTAAAGGGAAAAGCAATAGAGGTGGAAGGTACTGGATGGCAGAACTTTAAATGACTTTAGTGGAAGCTATAAATGGCCTACATGGCTCAGAGCCTGCCCCTCACTGGATGCTGGTGTGGGGACCCTGCAGTGTTTCCATGTGGTGTTTGGCTCTCACCAACATTATCCTGTATTCCTTTAACACTACGTACATCAAAATAAAAATTAAGTTAGATTGAGTGAATACAAAGACAAACTTCTCCTACTACAAATAAACAAAATGGCTTGAATAAGATAAAACTGATATGGGTTTATAGCATTATGAATTGGGTTTTTTTCTAAATTCAAAAGCAAGCAGCAAATCACTTTATCTTTATCTTCCCTTCCTGTTTTGTTTGTTGGATTTTTTTTGTTGTTCTTGTTGTTGCATTCTGCTTTGGTTTCTTTTGCTTTTGTTACTGCTTTATAGTGAGGTTTTTTCCACTTATCCCTAAATCAAACCATAACTGTTGCTTACTTGGAAAAGCTGTAGTTTTTCCCTCCTGTAGGTTTTCACCCTCTCCGCTCCTGGGTTTGGGGACAGGGCAGAAGCTGAGGTGACAAATGGAAGAGTTGAACTCAAGTGATGGAAATTGCTGCAGAAAGCCTACAAATCTCTCTGTAATATTCTATATCATAACCTATGGCAGAATCATTTTAGCCAGGTCCAGAGCAAAGAGGCCCACTCTTTGGGGGCAATGCTCTGCTACCCAAAGCTTTTCAAGACCATCTAAACACAGAGAAATCTGGATGGCTCCCAGCATCCAAAGCAGCTTCCCTAACCACACCTGCTCCTCACACCCTGGGGCCAACAACAAGCAGACAAAGCCTTGATGTGCACCATGGATATAATAAATAAGGATTCATGTTTTCTTTAAGATCCTTTCTTTTGTTGCTGCCTCTCCACGCACAGGGCAATGTGGATCTGGGTAAGAGGGAAGCATCTTCTGGCAAAAGTCGTGTTTGGCTGGAGGTGAGCACTCTCCAGGGCCAGAAAGGATAACCCAGCACTAGTGGAGACACTGCTCACAGATAGGAATTCCAACAAAAACTTCAGTCTCAGGCTTACAAAGGACTAAGATGGACTTAGCACCCTTAAAGCAAATAACCAGGGACGATATATTGTGATGGCCGTTGTGCACGGGTTTTAGCATCCAAAGGTACTTAAGGAATTTCTCTCTTCACCATAAATACTGAAATCACACCACAAACAGGCAGTTAACCTAAAACTAACTCAGGGTCAAGTCCTACCTTGCTCTCTCTCTCACACACACACTCATGCACACACACGACATCTTCTGCTCCATGAGAGTTCAGGGCCAGGCAGTTTATGGAATCAGACCCATATAATCTAAAATTCTTGCAAGTGGCCCCTGCTGGTGTCCCCCACAAGCCACCACTGACAACTCCACTCTCGGCAAGAAAAGCGGCTCCTTCCCGTGCTCGAGGCAAGCCGGCTCCAGTTCAAACGTTCAAGCTCTGCTGGGCTGGCTCAGGCAATGTTTATAGTTCAGTGGTACGCATGAAAACTTACACAATGCTTTATGCTGTCAAAGCAAAATGTGATCGTTCCAGACTGTGCACTGACATTATTAAAAATATCAATTAAGGCCAAAAATGCACTTTTACACTGAGTTGCTTGGATTAGATTGTAACCAGCTCAAGGATAAGAAACGCTGCTTGTTTATCTTAATCACATTGAAAAATCCAGGCCTTTATATTATCTCTCCCTACAACAGCCATTTCAAGTGACAGTAGGAATTCTCCAGTGGCTTCAAATGGATTTTTTCTGCCAACACATTCCCTCTTCACTTTCAAAGTTTTGTCTCTCCTATTTTTACAACTTTTAGAAAAATACTACCAACTGGTGATTCCCCCAAAACAAAGACACAAAGCGGAAAGAATAAATAAGTCAATGCACATCAAGAAACACATAGGACAATTTGCAGCACAGTGCCAAATAAATGCTCATTTGCCTCCACTGGAGGTCAGTGAGGCAAATCGGTGGGAACTATTTGTAATTACAGGTTGATGAGATACAATTGTGGCAGTTGTGTGGCCTTTTAATGATGCCTTTTGCTCTAATTTAGCTTTGGAGATCTTACAAGAAATCAAAAACATCCAGAGATCTGCACGTTTGCAGAGCGTTGATTTAAATGTGTTCAAATAAGCCAGACTAATTTGTTTCCAAACTCCAAAATTTTATCTCTGTAAAATCTGTGAAATATTACTGCATATGATCAGTGCATTGTGTTGGATGAATATCAACAAGTCCCATTTGTGCCACATCTGGAAGTACACATATTACACATAAGAGAATATGATATAAAACTTCAGTTCTCCACGACTATTCCTACCAGACTTAACTGTAAAACAGAGATTGGATTGCTTCTGATTTTACCACAAACTCCCCCTGAAGCTTCCCTTGAAATTTGGTTATGAATGTCAACTTTAAAAGGACAGATCCTCGAAGCCTAGAGTCCAGGATACATATACAAAAAAATAGCAAACATACTTCTTGCAACTCTCATTTTGAAGGCATTGGTGAACCCAATCCACAATTTTTGAAAGCCTGAGGTTCACAACATTGCCTAAAGCTTCCAGCTGACTAAGTTGATCCAATGATCCCTATCATATGCCAGAAGGGAAGGAGAAACCTTGCAGCCCTAAACAACCTTGTGGCCGGTGATATCTTTCTGCTGACAGGAAGATGAGAAACAGAGGTTCAGTTCAGGTACATTCACAGTTATAAGTACAGAGCACTTAAGATTATTTTGAAGTTTTCCATTATTGGGCATTTTATTCTGATACTACTGCTGTTTTTACCAGGACACTATTGAAGCTTATCAAGTTTATGCTTAACTAAACTTATTGCCTGAAGCCCACTTGCAACACTTCTCTGGGAGTAAATTTCCTGATGTGCTGTTTCCTCCTACATATCACTGACCAAAGGAACCATTGCTATTTTCCCATTTCTGAGAGATTAGGTTTTTGGCCTGTTTAGGACTATTTATAACAGTGATTAACAAAAGCAGGCCAGAAGGATGGCTACACTTGAAGAATGCCTGCTTCAGTGACAGGATATCTGGTCTTACTCCTGTGTTATCAAGGAACATATTTAATGCAAAAAATCACTTTCTAACATTTAACTCTTGTGCTGCAATCAACCACTAGCCTCCAGCAGGGCACCCATGTACAGAAGGGAAAATGGAAACTCTTTCCTTGCTGCACCTCTGACTTCACATCCAACTTCTGCAATGGGCACTGGGAGGGCATTTTCCAGGTGGGATGGAAAAACCAGAAAACATAATTTCTGTGCCTTTTTAATAACACCTCTGTCCACAGCAACAGTCTCTATGTACATATAGAGTGCAGAACAGTCACTTGGACTCTTGGCACTTGGACTCTGGTGCAGCAGCTGTGCATGTGGCTCTTACCAGCAAGAGCAGCTCTGTGGCTACAACTACACCAAGATCTAATGCTATTTTTACTGCCCACTGGCTGTTTAGTATCAGTAATTGCACGCATTTCTGAGGTTTCCCTTTTGCACGAAAAAACCAACCCATAACAAACAAGGCAAACACTTAGGATCCTGCAGCTTGAAACAGCAGGACATGGACTATAAGGGCTTTTACAACATCCTGGGTGAGATCCATTGTGTAACACTGAGATTCTGTTAAAAAGTGAAGGACACTCCTCTCCTGCAGGCATGGTGAGACTTTCAGACTCAAGGATGTAAAACAGAAGGGACATTAAAATAAAATTCCCTTTTTCTGTATTATCTATGATTCTTTCCCCTATTTTGTTGACAGCCTGACACTTCATGAATGCAGACATCCTTTGACTCTACACCTTCAAGAACTTAGCTACTGAGCCTATGCTTTAACCTTTAATGAGCAAAATAGGGGAAGTTTTCTGACATATTCACATTCATTTAAATTTGTACAGCTGCACTCACTTAGATGCCATGCCATGCTCACAGAGTTCCCTCCTCAAACCAGTGTTTCTCCTGAACAAGTCTCTGCCTATAATACATGCCAAAACCTTCTTAAATTAAGGACATAAATTAAAATAGAAGAAATATTAATTCAACAAAAATCTATTACAGTCTTAAAAACTGAACAAACTTTTTAATCTACTGAGCATTAAGTCAGGACTCCAGTAATGGGGAGGAGAAGAGAATTCTACAAGAAGTCATCAGCTTTTCCCCACCATGGTGTCATCCCAGTGACTCCAAAAAGTTTATTCTTGGAGGCTTAATCCTGACTTGTAGCAACTGACTCTATTTGTCCTAAATATTCAGCTGAAAATATGTTCTACATTACAGCATTGCACAGAGAGTCTTTTAAAAGTCTTGCGATCATTGAAGTTAGAAGTCTGATGAGTAATGTTGCTCTGTCTAAAGCATATGTCGTTCCCTTTGCCTCCCTGCTTTATTTTGAGACAGATATACTTAAAATAGTTTTAAATAAATATGGAGATTATTATCCAATCTAAAAGATTTAATTTAGCATTTATATGGGTTTTAAACGCATGCCAACACTTTCCTTCATTTCAACCTTTGGCAACTGTTCACTATTCACAATTCCAAAGGCTGCAGACTCATGTCTGATCATTTCAGGATATTTACAGTTGTAGCCAATAAAGACAGTGCTGATTTTAATTAAAGTTTTAATTGCTTTCTGAGACAACAACAAGAAATCCTGATCACGTGAAATTGTGACTGGCTCCTTTAAGAGCTGGTGGGTGAGGATTGCCAGAAACAGCATTGTCCATCACTTCCTATTGGGTGGGTATAAATAAATCCTAAATCATCACTCCTGATAGCATCAGTGGCAGTTTGGTAATCCAGCCCGATTGTAAACATCTTTCTTTCCAGAGAACCAGAATATGGACTGGACAAAGAAAAACTGCAATCCATAAATTAACTGTTCTGTCAGTCTCTCCCTGCCTTAGGAAAATCTTTGCTGAGGAAACTGAAACAGCTATGACAAACATAATATATATTACAGCAATTCCTGAGGTGGAGTGGACAAATCCGGGCATAGGAATCCATCCTCAGTCACTTCCATGTCACCAGTTCCATTGTATCCAATATCTCCTGGAAGCAAAATCCCTGTGCTGTCGTAAGGTTGCACTACAGCGCCCATGTTTCCCAGACTTTCCAAAGTCTTACTTACTTTTTGCTCTCATTTGGAAGACACCACCCAGGCCATTCACTTACATGCCCACTCCAGCCATTACTGATATGGAAAACTGCATTTTGCACCTTTCAGGTGCTTGGGCAGCTGGAAGCATGGCTGTGGCTCAGTCACCCACCCACAGGGACCACCAGCAAAACTCTTCCCCAGTTTGACTCAGGCACCACAGGTGGATGGAAGCAGCCTTAGTGGCCTTTGGACAATTTCTCCGGGCACACATCCATGTCAGAAGTCACTGGGATGCCCAGGTCAGCTGGTCCCATGCAGACAGCCTTGGGTGCTTCCCCACGCAGGGCCAGGCTGCGTTGCTGTGTGCAGAACACGGCATAAGTGCATAAATAGATGACTTCAGCCTCGGGGCTCTCTCCAGCACTGAACTGCTGCTCAGGAACATTCATCACCCGCTCAGCCAGGCTGGGACTCAACAGACACTCCAGAACCATCAGCTGCCAAGGTCTCTGCTTCAGAGAAATGGAGATTATGCACCAGCTCTGCACCTCTGCACCAACCAGGGTGATCCCACGGGCACTGGTGACCACTCTGAGCACACTGAAGGACTTTTGCTACATGGAAAGCAAAGGTAATCTTCAGCTGCTTTTTATAGGCTTCCTTCAAGTCATTTAGAGAGCCACTTACCAAGTTTACATATTTAAACATATTACATCATTCTGCTGGGAAGATTTTACTCCTTGTTCATTATTACCACTGTTTTCTGGAAAACAGCAGCAACTTGAGTGTATCATTAGTGTTTTGTGACAATCAGACAAAACATTGCAAGGTCTCTCCGTACAAAACATTTTCAGGTTCATCAAACATAACTGTGTGGGCCATACCAAGAAACAAACCTTTTATGTGGTTCTTGATGGGAGCTGTTAGCCTGTCTATAAATGCTTACCAAACCATCCTCATACAATTTTTCTCTGTGCTGAAATGTAAATACATTTTGTCTCTTCTGGGCAACTCAAGATATAAACTCCTAACCACCAGCCAATAATAACAGTGAGTTTTTGGGAGTGCAAATATGCTTACACAGTTATAACCAACAGCTGTTTTGTGAAATGACCTGCTATACATTAACACCAATGGGATGTTTTAGGTGTGATTATACAGCTACTTCAGGCAAGGAAAGCCTTGCCTAAGGGCTGCAGGAAGAAGCTTTTATGGTCAGCAGCGACTGGTGAAGACAGTCCCACTCACATCTCTGTGATTAAAACCTCCCAACTCTTTCAATTGCTGACAACCTCCTTAGTTCCCCTAAAGCACCTTAAAGCTGTTTGGCTGCATTTCCCACAGACTATTAAGTTATTCAACACTGACTCTTTGCTCAAGACGTCCTGTATCTTATTGCATGTAAATCACACAAAATTTCACACTAAGCCTTTTGACTTGCTATAGTCTGCTTCAAGTGCTCCTATACACACTGCAAGGCAGCAGCAAACATTGCCTGCAAAGACCTACAGGTTTCCAAACCCCTTATTCATTAATGGAAATGCTGAAAATCCCACTCTATTGGTTGGAACAGCTCATGATGGAACAGAAGAAGACCTTTTGTAATTACAGGCAACAACCATTTGCATTTCCTTAGTGATACCTTACAGCATTGAAACGCAAGAGAAGGATCTGTACACGAGTTATAAAGATTATCTGGTTGGAGCCACTCCTATAACACAGATACATTTTTCACTGTTCAGTTGCACTGGCATCTGCACAACACCTGTGTGAGGGAGCATCTCTGGTACAAACTTTTCAGCAAAGCATTGTCCAAACCAGGTGAGGGAAGAGTTTCTTTTTGCCAAAAAATTAAAAAATTAATGCTCAAGTCATCATAACCAATCTTTACAAGGGAGAAAAAGGGGACTAATGAATGAAAATTCTCCATCAAATGCTGACAAGGCCTGATCAGTTATTTCCAAGCTCCAAACTTGTTATTTCTTACATAATTTTCACATTTTTGCCAAGTTCTGTCTGAACTTAAATTCCCCCATGCAGTTAAATCCCCTTTAGCCTGACGGATGTGAATTGGTTTACATGTATTTAACTAGGAATGGGATTTTTTCCCCCTATGGTAATTCCAGCAGAATGGAGTACAGATCTCCTGAAAGTGAGGAAGACCCTTGGGATGCAGCACCATGGAGCCCATACTTGTTCTGCCCATGAAACTGTTGATTTCAATGGCTGCTTCATAGCTAGGAGCATGTATTGGCTCCAGGAATCCAAGAGAAAGACCAAAGGCTAATGTTGCTCTCTGTTTTCAAATTGAACAGGATATACATCAAATCAATACTGTATTCTTCATTTGCAGAGCATTTAAATTAGTATTCTTCAGAAGCTGTTGAGCTGCACAGGGCATGTAATAAAATCCAGGCTAAGTGATTGATAATGTACCATGCACACCTCAAACTCTGGCACATTAAATTGAAAAGCCCTTTAATTATACCTCACCTACTATTATGTCCAAACTCCCAGCACTGTAACACAACATAGAGAATCTGTGGAGGATCCCCTTAATTAACCTGTCACCTTTTTAGACTGTTTGCTGTATTTTCATGTGCTGCTTTGATAATTATTCATATTTTATGTGTCTGAAATACTGGCATACACTTGCAGTCAAAAGCAAGCCCTAGGTAATGCAAGGAGAATCACTCCATCAACTTCAACAGACCTTCAGGCAAAGCCTGAAGTCCCACAATTTCAAGCTGTATTAGCCAGGCATCCAGTTTATTGCTATATTTTTGGGGAATATCATTATGCACCATTTTACACCCTCAGCTTCTTCAGGAGATATCATTTAGCTGGTTTTCTATTTGAATGAACTAAAAAATGAGGTATCTACATGTCCAGATTTATATACAGGCATAAAAGCCAGAGACTAATTTTCCAGTTCTAGCTGCAAATCACACTTTAAGTTCTGCATCTGTGAGAACTGCTGGCCAAATAACTACAGCCCCAGTATTGCAACCCCTGGAAATGGCTATTCATGTACTAGTGAAAAAAAAAAAAATCTTGTGGTTCACTGGCATTCAAGAGTTTTAGTGGTGCCTTATGCATTATGCAATGTTTTTTTGGTGTTTATTCCCAGGGCTGAATGTATATTCATGACCTGGTAGCACTGGGATCATCTACAGGTTGGCTGGATAAGAAGAAAAGGAAGCATTGAGAGCTCTTTGTTGTTCAGGCTTTCCTTCAGATATCACTTGTAAAGCTTCGACAACAAAAAAGGCTGAGGTAGGCTGACAAGATATTTGGAAATTCCTTCTCTATACCTTAGCAATGTTTCAGGCTGAAAAGCAGTGCAAGATTTACAACACATTTTGTTTCTTTTGATAAAGAGATTTCTGGAACAGTTCCAGGACTATTTTGCAAGGACTCAAACAACAAAGTCCATCTCTTGCAGCTTCTGACTATGAGTGATGAGTGGCTGTCATTTTACATATATTAAGAACATTTTTTCTCCACCTTAAATAATCTTTCATATTTAATTCCTTCTGATTCTTTTCACTTAACCTTAGTAATGCCATGTATCTGTGTCAAAAATGCAAACAACTTTGGCAGATCATAAAATGTCATCTTACTCCACCACAGAGAACTACTGATAGTATGGAGATTAAAATCATCTACACAGACTTCTACAGCAGTTCAAATTATTGATGAATTCTACCCAGTGAGTAAATCTTTCCACACTTCCTGATTGATTTGGAAGCTACATCACACTGAAGTTGAAATGCTGAGTGATAAATATGAACTTTAAACACAACCTCATGCTATCTGTGTTAATGCACAACAGTATTATGTCAGCACCAACATCAAGCAAACAAATATATTTTTGTAATCATATCAAAAATATTAAAATTATTACAAGGTGGCTTTCTTTAACCATTTCCTTTGAACTTACTCTGTGGTGCTTCTAAGCTTTGTTTGGGATTATTTACTTTCCTAGGCTAGGTCTCCTTCAAACAAAATTAAAGAAAATGGAGATGGGCAATCTCATAAATGATACAGGCCCATTTTTCGTTACATTTCAAGGTAAGACCAAACAACAGTACATTGGTTCAATCCTGCTATACAGGGACCAGGGAAGAAGATGTCCAAGTCAGATGCCCTACAGAGCTATACAGCTTTAGCACACTGGGTCCTACGTCTGGTTAATATATATAAGTGCTTCTGAAACACAAAAAACATCCTGAAATTTGCAATAATCAAATCATAAAATTATATGAACAACAATGTCCTGCCATTTTTATTCATTTGGAAAAAAATTAAAAATTACTCTGCTGGCTTCGTTCCTTTTTGTGCTAATGTTGGCCTACAAGACGTGATGCTGCTTCCCTAAGAGATGCTGAAGTTCTCCAGCTCCTGCTGGTACCACCCTGATGCTCTGCTCTGCTCAGGGCTGCAAGGTTGGATGCAGTGCTCCATGGCTTTACCTCAACAAGGGCCTCACAGCTCAAACTGTGTCTGTTCCTGCACAGAATTTAAGTGTGATCAATATGCTCTTTGGTCCTGTTCAAAATGCTTTTAAGCATGAAATGTCTCTATTATATAAAGTGAGTATGACATGGTAAAAGTAATTAGTATCACGCGTGGAGTTGAAAAAAAAGATGATTTTTCTCTTGCATTGGACAACATCTTTACGTATCTAAAAGTTCTGCCCTAAGGGAAGATTTGTTTGTAGGTCTCATGGTTATCCACTGCTATGGTTCTTTATATCTAAAATAAGCTTGTTTAGATGGAAAATATGTGTTTAGATCTTGGGATATGGAAATACCAGAAGAAGTATTGAAACTTTTTCAGCTTTTTGACATCAGACTCTGTTCTGGAAAGCCCAAACTCTGGATATGCAACCAACAGGTAAATGAAACATGAAGCAGAAAACAGAGACCTGAGGCACACAAAACTTTATAGAGATTTGCCCACGGTCTAATAGGACATTTATAGCAAGGACAAGAACTGAACACAGACTTTCTGTCACGTACTATAAACACATTACCACTCTTGCTCCATCATCTTATGCCTCTACTTCAGCTGAAAAATTGACTGTAAGTTTAAGCCAAGTTACAACAGCTGGAGAAATATACTGATCCCTAGCTACTACAAAGCCTTGGGTCACAAATCCGAGAGAAATCAGTGACTTGTTCTTTAAAATGCCAATAGCTTTCTCATTTACTCCCTCTTCTTCCAGATCTCCAACATCTCCTAAGTTGCAAGCATGGGTTGATTCAGTTCTTTAATATTATATGCATTCAATACTGCTTATGCAAACAGTATTTTTAGTTAACATGCAATTTGGATAGGACTAGCATTCCAAATCTAACATTTATCTTGATTACTTTAAGCTAACTGTACCCACAGGTTTCAAAATGCCAGTTTGGAAACTGCTCTGGGCACAAGATAATATGAGATCACTAATTAACTAGGAAGTTTTAAAAGAAGATCTGATTTAGGCCCTGATTCAGCAAACAAATAACATTAAGCATGAGTAACCCCATGGAAAACATGTGAAGTCATTGCATAAATCACACAACATTAAGTGCAAGCTGAAAGCACCTTGCTGAAACAGAGCTGAATTTAAAAGTCTCATATTCTCTTTAATGGAGTGTACTCCAACCAAGTGCCTGGTGTGTTGTGGTTTCCTCTTCTCTGTCAAGGCAAATGGTCTGAACACAGGGCCAAGAGCCAGGAATTCCTGCTCTCTTAATCTCCTTCTGAAACCATCTGCATTTTGGATGAGTCCGCTAACATGACTGCATCCCAGGCTATCACTTGAAAAATGGGGAAAAAAAGTTTCTACTCAGCAATTTCCTCTGCAAAATTATGGTTAGGATCAATTATTTATTTAAGGGTCTTTGTGATTCACTTTTAAGGTCTTCTAATATAACACATTTTCTACTCTCTCTAATCAAGTTTCCAGAGTTATGCACCCTGCGTATCTTTTCATCTATTGGATTTTGGGGTCTTTAATTAATAAATGTCATGATTTAAGCACTGACATCCAGAGGAACAGCAACTGAGAAGCTGCAAGAATCTGGCAGAAAAGGTTGATGAGTCCCTGAACTGGGCAGCGTGGCCAGGAGCCCTTTCAGGCAGACCTTGGCACATACCTGGCACCAACTCCATCACATCAGCTCCTTGTTCTGCTGCTGGACATCACAAATTCAGCACCCACATTTGCCTGGGAGTGTGATCTCACTTAATCTCCCTGATATCACAAACTTTCATTAAGCATTACCAAAATAAGTAAGTGGAAATAAAGCCAAGAGGTGCCTAAGGAGATCTGACTTGCAATTCCAGAGTCATGCTTTAGTTCTTCCTCAGGTGAGTAGTTCTGGCTGATACTACTCATCCCTCTGATTTTAATAGAAATTCTCAGGTAATGACTTAACTGGCCACTACTGGATGCATGGCACAGCAGGAAACGCCAAGAAAGGGAAATGGAGGCAAGCTAAAGATCACAATGAGGGCTTCTCTGTTTTTACCTATCCTGGTGCTCCCTGTGCTGCACAATATTCATAACTAGTGGCTGTTACTGAGAGCTGTAACTTCACGGAACTGTCAGGAAAAGGGAGGCAGGGGGAACAGAGGAGGAAGAGCAGATTCTGAAGGAGCCTCTGATGTGAGGGATAAAGTTAGAAAATTAAGAGAATCCTGTTGTTTTTCCTTCTAGCAAATGAAAACCAGAGACCTTGCTGTTCATATGAGCTCATGGCATGAATTGTGCAGCAAAAGGAAGGGTACTTTGGGCAAATAGGGGCCAATGAGGAAAAAGCAAATGTGGCATGTACTAAACTAAGATATCTCTCTTACTTAATTCCTTTCCTGGTCTCTCATATTCTTCAGGCAACGATACACTGAAAACTTTCAACAAGTCCCTGTTACTTCTCACAGCAGATATAATAATACCTGACCACTCCACTGCTACCTGGTAATAAGCATTTTAAGAAAATGGAAGAATATCATCCCAGGCTTTGTGACAAGACAATGCTGTCTTCTTGGCCATGACTTAGACATTTTCAAACAGTATTTCCTGTACCATTCAGCTGATGCTTTTTTTTCCTTACAGACTTTTACCATGACAAATATTGCAGGGTCTCTGAAAATGTAAATAGTAACTGCTTGTACTATAATTAACAGAAAATGAATTTCCACCACTAAAGGTGGAAGAAAGATATTTTTTAAATTGAGCTTCTGGGATAATATTTTTCAAAAGCACAAAAATGTTCACAAAACTACAACCTCCAAATTATGTTTGAATTTGGGGTTTTACCAAGACCTAACACTTATACAAGTGAAGAGGGGCAGAGAGAGTGAGACAGGCTTCCCTCCCATCCCAGCCTTTGAGGCTGACTTGAATTTATTTTGAATTCAGAAATCTGTCAGCTCGTTGTCTCACCCTGAGCCACTGGGAGCACAGGCGTGTGTGAGCTCCTCTGTGTGAAGGCAGCCGGGTGAAAATATTTTGCCTGATCTCCATATTTAGGGGTCTGTCATATTCCCTGAACAAGCTACAATTTCACTCATGGCTGAAGAAAGCCAGCAGAGCCGCACAAATGCAAGCAGCTACATAATGGCTGCATCTGTTTTAATTTTTAGTGGCTTTTCAAATAATGATTGTTATTAAAACAAAGTGTATTTTGTCACAGATGCTCGCAACAAAGACTAATTGGCTGCACAATTACCAGGCTTTGGCTGAATGGGCGCTGGTGCAGAAAACTGGGTCTGCCCAGGGTCAGTGCCCTGGTGCCCTACTTGGGTTGAGGAAAACCCAAGGGCCATGATGAGCTCCTGGTTTAAGCCCAAAAACACAGGGTCAGAAATCCACCCTGCATAGCCAGGAACCAGCAAGGAAAAGATATTTTGATTTGGCTTGTTTCTGGGTTTAGATCTGAAGCTTTATGAGTGTGATAGAAGACATTCTCCAGGTTCTGGTAGTTTTGGGAAGTGTGATGCCAAGGAAGTTCACCTTGTGAACCCCACTTTACACAGCCCTGTAATGCAACAAAAACCAGGAGCTGCCACAGGTCCCTTTGCCTTGATCCTGAGGGAAGAGAGAATGGAGCTGTGGCCCTACAAGCCATTCTTCACTGTCACATCTACTCTGTCCAGAGCTTAGGATGAAGAGTTTTATTCAAACAAAGCTTTCTTTTCTTGACTAACTTCTAAATAGTGATACCAAAACTATTCTCCTCTGAAAGGTCTCATCCATTCCGGTTGCATATGGTCTACATAACTGGAAGCCAATATTTTTTAGACAAACATTGATCTTTGGAAGCTCTCATTACGTCAATGAATCAGACTAAACCCCAACATTGTTCAGAAAAGTCAGTGTTTAAAAAGGAATTTTCCTTATTTTTAATTCAGTATGATTTGTTCTTCTTTAAAAGCAATTTTTGTTATATTTCACTTTTGAATTCATTCCCACAAGATGCATAAGTTATTATTCTTCATTTATATGGTGTCACTGGAAGCATTTCATTACATGATAAAAAACCCCACAAGCCTGTCTGGCCTCAGGGTAGAAATGACTGGAATGACATCTCTGTATTTTTAGTTCAAGAATTAAATGTGTATGGGCTGCAGCTCCAGTCCCTAGTGGCAGGAATCTCCAGGAGGAGATGGCACAGCAGGCATCACAAAGGAGAGCAAATTTGGTGATGGAAGGCAGGCAAGAGACTAATGACAGCCAAACTTCTCTGAATTTAACAGACACATGGAAAAGCCCATGGAAAACTATGCTGAGTCTAAAAAGAAAAGGAGGAGCGACCATCTGGTACATCTGATGGGATTGCAATAACCCATAGGAATATATAGTGTCAGATAACTGCTAAGCATTTCTGCAACAGAACCTGCTTCAGGAAGGTGAGGCCACTGCAGTAAACGGACTCAGACTGTGGGTGCACAGTCCTGACAAGCTTTAGCTACCAGAGTTGCTGGGCTGTATTCTCTGCTGGAAGATTTACATGGTCAGGCACAAAAAAACCACTGAATTCACTCAGCACTGATACTACCTTGAGTACAGATTATTCAGCATCCAAATTATATGCTCAGCAAGATCACCTCCATTTTGATAATTGCCTTATGAATGCATAACACAGCAGCATGGGGATTTGTATTCCCAGGAATGTCTGCTATCAGGCATCAATCGTTAGTCTGCCAGGGATGTGGCTCGCCAGTTGATAAAGAAGAGGCACAGAGCACTCTTGGAAAAATATCAGTGAGAATCTTATTTAGGCACAACCCTGTGTTCTGTGTGATACAACAAATTTCAGAGGGGCTATGCAGGAAAAGGTCAGGTCTCAGAACAATTTCTGCAGGTCTGGTAGAGAGTGAAGCCCTGCACCCTTCTCAAGGAGGATGCAGTGTGTAACACTCTCTGCCCTTGCTGACACCTCCAATCAATGCAAAGGGACGTTTTAGAGACACTGCTAGTATTGCTGAAGTAAAAAAAAAAATACTCCATCTATTATATATTTTTACTGAAGGCTTGCAAATTACTTGTCTCCATTGGGTGCACAAGGAGACAGGATCTGGCATCCCTGAAGTGAAAAAGACCTCAATTACTCATCACTCCCTTAACCTCAGATACCCCAGTAATTGCTATGAGTCAGTGAGGCACTTCCAGTAAGTGCTCCATACAGGGGCTGATATCCTCTCTGCTCTTTTCCAAAATAGCAACCACTTGAGTGGGAGCACTGCTGATGTGTGCACACAGCTCCCTGGGAGAGAGGGAGGTGGAGGGGCCAGGCAGGGAAGCTGGGTGCCTGCTCTTTGCCTGGCTGAGGGCCATAGCACAGCCCCACCAACAACAGGAGGGGATTGGCTGCCCTTGCTTTATAGGAGCTTTACAGATGGTGCTTTACAGGAGCTTTACATGGAGGAAGGAGAACGTAAAGAAGGAGAGTTCTGGATGTGCATTCATGCTTCAGAGTAATTATCACTGATTAGAGGAGAAGGAGTGATAAGCTGGCCCCTCACCTCACAAGAGTGAGAGCAGGTGCAGCTACCTCAGCACCACAGCACAGGTCCAGAATACACTTTTGAAGAAATCTCCCAGCTGCTTTGATTTGTGCTGCCAAGGGGGCTTATGGACAGCCAAAGAGCATCTTTTGGGATGATGCTCAAATGACTGACACACGTGGCCCCCCACAAATGGGTGCTCTGGGCATCTATGGGGCCAGTCCAAAGTGCAACAATCGAAATATACAATGTGCAAACATCAGCTCCTTCACACCAACCATCTCTCAGGTGCAGATTCACTCCCTCTTACGTATTATTTACTACTGTATACATAGCAGCAGGTACCAGGTGGAGATTCCACAGCATTCCTGAGTGCCCTGAGCTCCAAATGCAGGAACAGCATGCAATCCCCTCCCCAAGATGTATTTTTCAAGACTGAAAGTCCAGGCTAACTATTCTCTGTCACTTCTATGACTATGATGGATTGGAAAGTGCTGAGCACAGCTAGTAAATGAACAAAAAGATTGGTCAGAGAGACGGTTTCCTTCAGCTATACAAAGAGGACATTGGTATAAAAAGAGGCCTTAACTTATTTGAGGCATGTAAAAATATTCTACTCTAAGAATTAGAGGCCCAGCCAGGAAATGCCTGTTGTCACCACATTGCACCCTGTGGCTACTAAACTTGCAAAAGAAGGGACAGTCATGCACAGGTCTCCATCATGCATTTCATCATCCCAAGACACTGCTCTCAGTTTGGGAAAGTTCAGTGCTTTTTATTCTTTCATTTTTTTCTGCATACAAATTTAAAAGAAATTTATTTTACAGGATTAGATTAGGGAAATTTCTCTCACATTTTGCTACAAAACCAAGAATACTTGAAAAAGACATGCAGCCATCATAGGAGGTTGTTTCAGATTCTTAAACTGCTATGGTTGCTGCCTCCCTCCTCAAGGGCTGTGCTTTTTGAGACGGTTTTTTTAATAATCTTGTTGCCAACTTAGGTAAGAGCTGTTCCTCCAAGCCATCTCAGCATGACTGCAACTCGAGCATTTTCACTGCACAACCCCAATTTTTGGCTTCCACAGGACTCCATCCTGTTTGGCTACTTCCCCTGACAGAAAAGCGCCTTCAATCCATATTCCTGCAAATATTAAGTCTGTACATGTGGCCCTGATTTGCAACCTCTCTGCAACTCCAGTGCTGAGTCTGGGCCATTTGTTCAGTGGAAAGGGCCAAAGTTATTACTGCAGGTAACCACAACTCAGAGCTGCAAATCAGCATAAAAACGATAAGTCAGTAGAGGCACTAACAGTCAAGAACTCTGCTACAGATCCCATAAAACCACCACCTTGCCAAACTGCTTAGGCCAAAAATCCTTCAGCAGATGCCTTATGAGTAACTTTTTAGAAATCATAATTTGAAAACCATTGGACAGATCAGTAACCAAAAGATAATATCACTGAAAGTCCAAACTATGTGGGTTTTCTCTTTTATTCTATAAAGAAGCAGGACCATATTCTGTTCTCATTTACAGCCATGAGCATGGCTGGTGTCAGCAAACAGCCAGTCAAGATTTACATTCACAAAACACAAAAAAATCAAGTTCAGGTTATTTCTGTGGCTGAATTTTTTATTCTTTAACCCAAAGAAAAAGCTAAAATACAATTTCAACAGTCTTAGGACAGCTAGGAAACTCAAGACACGTTTTCTTATATCCCAGCTTACTGCAGCAACAGCAAGGAGGCCTGAATCAGAGTTAGAGAGGGTAGCTGGCCTGCACGTGAAGAAACAGATAAATCAGTGTGCGGCTGGGATGGAACAGAGCAGTCAGTAAATTTCCAGTCTTGTGCTGGATCTTTTTGTTTCCTTCTCAGTTACCCAAAAATTCCACCTGAAAACCAGCAGCAAGTAAATACTGTAGAATGAAGCAGAAGAGAATAAAGAGAAAATATGTGAATTACAACATTTAGGAAATGAAACCATCCCAATCACTTGCACCAGAATTATCAGACATTTATTAAATTGAGACTGGGCCCCCTGGAGCAAGCTGAATTAGTTGAAAAATGAAATGTTAATTCCTTAGTTTTGCCTTCTATTTTACCCAATTAACTGTTTGCAAACACTCTGTAACTTTGCCACTAGCAAAAAAAAAAAAAAAAAAAAGACAAACAAAAAACAACAACAACAACAACAACAAAAAAAAAAAACAATTTGGTCCCCTCTCCCCAGAGATACAAATGTTCAGAAGTCCAGAGCACACAAACTCCCAGGAAAGACTGAAAGGACTGGGGTATTTCATCAGTGAGGACTAAGGAAAGACACTCAAAGGGTTTTCAAACAAATTCATGAAAGGGTATATTCAAACTTGCAGATTCCTGTTTAAATTTCTGCAAATGAGATAAAGTTTTAGGAAAAAACATTTACAAACAGTGCATTAATGAAGTGCTGGGACAGATGCCACTGCAAGGGCTGTGGCCATCTCCTTGCTGGAGCTGCCAGGTAAAAGTCACTGTCTCCACCATGAAGTAAAGGATAAACTGGGCAAGGACAACCACTTGAGGTCCATATTTTCTATGATTTGTTTTGCACATAATACACTCCCAATTTTAGCAAGCAGCATTTCAAAAGGTGATCTGTCGATGATGAACAATAGGCCACACCAGAGTCACCTGTCGGGAGCACTGGGCTCTCGTGTGCCTCTGGTGAGATAAAACATGGGGGTCCTTGTGTGCAACATCCAGCTGTGAAACATCAGACACTTGACAGAACCATCCTTGTGACAATTCTGAACCACAACTAAAGGATCCCAGGAGTCCCTCCATCAATATGCATTTCCTTTAAAATATCCTCATAATTCATTTTGCAGTGGTGGGAGCAAATGATTTAAACATGCAAAGGGTCATTTTAGGTAACTCTCCAAGGGGTACACTCCACTACCTGCAAGTTCGAGAAATATCTATTACAGATATCCTTTAAACTTGGTAATGAGCCACATTTAATAGGTTGAGAGGTTTTTAAGTAAGTAAATTTGAAACAGATTCTCCAAGTAATGAAACAAAGTTGGCGAGCTAGAATTTCACCATGTGGCTGAGCGCTGGCATCACAAGTACGTGGGGGTGCTCAGGGGCCTGTGTCTGTCCCAGGCATTTGGCAAAAAGCCTCTATTCTGTTTCTACTGCCACATGAGGCTTTTATGTTCAAAGAATTTAAATGTTTCCTGTTCCTGCCCATCCATTTATCATTTTTCTGAATGAAAACCTAACAAAGATTTTAACAAGCACATAGTTATTTCAGGTATCTCAGTTTCAGCCACCAGCTAGAAACAAAAGATACAAGAATCTCAAATATACATTCTCATTCTGGCACTTGAATCTCAAATTAAATCTGACTAACCAAAGGGCAAGTTTAACTGCATACTTGAATAAAAACATTGGGAATAATTCTGGACAGGACTGTACAGCACTGTCTCTGCCATGATGTACCAATAATCTGCCTTTCCCTTAGGTGTCCCCTGGGCACAGTTAGAACCAAATAGTATTTTACTGAATTTTGCAGCTCTGATTATCCTGTGCTTAATCAACCTTTGCTCTTTCAGATTTCCAGTTTGCAAAACTAATTATAATGAATTGGCTGGCATGTGTGAGCACTGCTGCCCTTCACTGTCCCAAAAAGGACTGCCCAAACATGTACCACGGGTCAGCTGTAAGTTAATAACCATGGACAAATGTGAACAGATGCTGCTAGCAGAGGGCTTGTGCTCTTGGAACTGGAGAACAATGCTCCATCCTTGCTGCACCTTTGAAATTAGACTTATCTCTTATAGCAGATAAGAGATCTTCTATTTAGATAGATAGAAAGATAGAAAGGCAGAAAGTAGAAAGATAGAAAGATAGACATCGAAGGACTGATTTTTTTTAAATTATTACTATTATCATCATTAATCATAGTTAATCATCATTAATCATAATTACTATTATCATCAATAATCATAGCTGTATTTATTCACATTATTATTGGGGGAAGACCACAGACATCCCCCAAGCATGTAACAAATAACTGCCTTCCACCATCCAATTTGTAGGGAGCAACAAACTACACCAAGTTTTAAAGCAGATGTGCACAGACTTTACAAGGAAAAATCTGTGGTGCAAAATTGCACTGCTACAGTAAAGCACTCGAGTGAAAAAGACTTACATTCAGCCTTGCAGCAACACTTAACATTTTTACTGTACAGAGCCAGATATCTGTCCTCGAGTATTTTTGCCTCTCTCATCTAGATTATAACTCCCGCAGAATAAAAACTGTCACCATCAACATAAAAAGATCCCTTGACTGCTGACCTGATTTTTTTTTTTTTTGGTCCCCTAGAAAACAACCATTTGAATCTCTGATTAAACAGGACACGCAGGAACCTACTCTCTTCTCCCCAGTGGTGAAAAAAACAGCTTTTCTGAGCAAGCACGTCAAGAGTAAACACAAGCTGCTACAATAAAAGAGAAAGTTTGATTTCATAATTCTTCCTTGTGCAAGGAAGCCTTTTAAAGAGAATATGAGGCAGGACCCTAGACAAAGCAGGGGAAGTCCCATGGCAGCCACACAATAAATGGCAGCACCATTAACATTAGGTCATAACCTCTGTGTCGCTGAGCCTTTGTGTGCGCTGAGCCGGGTGCGCTCAGAGCAGCCGACAGCTGTTCCAGGGCAACACATGGCCAAAGAGAAAAGCAGCAGCCAGCAAGGGGTTAAAGCCTTGCTTTGGGGGCTTTTGCTGTAAGCAGCACCCCTGGAACTTGCTATTATCTTCCTGCCAGCTCCTCCAGACCTGTCCAAAAACATGGGCGGATGATGTAGGTCTCTGAATTCAATGTAACCATGCCAGGTGCTTTCCCTTCCAGTATAAAATAGCTGTGCCTTTCCTGTGCTGCTTTTTTAAAATGGTCACTAGTTTCTAGCACTTGTGTCAGAAATGAATCATCCAGACTTATTCAAGGAAACCATCAGTTTTGCACTGAGATTGAGTGTTCTTGTACTCTGACTTACTGAGATTCTCTTTTTCAAATTAAGAAAAAAAATGCATTTATAAATCCCAAACTTTGAATTCCTCCATTCAAAACAACAAACAACAGACCAGCATGCTGCTTCACACCCCAACAAGAAGTTTATCTCAAACATCAGATGTGTCACAGACATTATCTTTACAACCTTTTTTTAAGTAACAAGAACAAGCGTTCTTTAGTCTCATGGCTTTTCTCAAGGTGCTGGTAACACATTATTTCTGAACAGAACATATTCCTGAAGTCTAAGCATTGCATATAACAATAAAAAGATGAAGCACTTTTTTTTACCATCTCGTGGCTACTGCCAAAAAGCATAAAACAATCTTCCTGTTAGGAGTTCATATTTATTCCTGAAAAACAACATGGACTGGAAAGAACTGATAAATTATTCAATAGGGAAATACTCTTTTCCTACAACTAGGAGAGCATGCACTCAGAATGGAAGTGGAGAAAAAAAACAGGAGGAAGGACAAATTTGTTCTGGAAACTAATTCTTCAGGATGTCATGATGGCATTGACAGGGTAGAACAGCTTCCTTCATAATACACTTCTACATCCTCATGGACTGCAGGGAAGCTTACACCAAGAGGCCTTGGTAAACTGGAGTGACATAAAAGGAAAAGTTAAACTGCATGGATTTCTCTAATTACCAAAGCCAGGTCTGTACCCAGTTTTCCTCCACAAGCAACTGCTGGTCAGGGATGGGATTTTATACCAATACAGCTATAAATGCAGCCTCCCAGAGTAAGCCCTGCTATGGCATCATGGGAGGATGATTACAGTGCTCATCTCTGTCCATGCAGACAGAATTTCCCCTGAGCACCAACCTTTTCAGGAAAAAGCGCCTTCAACTATCCAATCTGCAGCTACGTTAGGGAGTGATGGATTGCCTTGGTAGCACTGGTGGTGTTAGGAGTGATATGGCTCCTTAGAAAACTTAGAAAACTACCATGGGTGTCTGCCAAGCTCAGATGATGTGTCCTGCACCAGGAACAAGCCATAATCAGAGTTTGCTGCTGGAACACCACAGACTGAGGTCCCTGTTGCTCTGCAGAGCACAACATGAGCAACAAACACAGCCAGTAAAGATTGCTGTGGGGTTCAGACAAAACAGAAGCTTTTTTAAAATTCAAAAACAAAAGCGCAACAAAAAAGCAACTCCCATCAACCTTGCATTCATCAGACACAAAAACTGTTTTGTCTTCTATCAAGATCTAGCCTTAATCTGGTAAAACCAGGTCTCTTGCTTCATGAAACAGCCAGGGAGACTGGCACAAGCCTCCCTGTCCTGTTCCATGGACAGGACAAGGTTCAAGACCTCACAGCTCTTCAGTCATTCACTGCTTTCCAAATAAGCTTGCCATTAATTTCCCTATTCTCTCCCTTGAGTCCTACATACAAGCTGCACAGCCATTAGTAACTATTAACTGAGTCTAATCAAATACTTCAGCTGAGTTTGAATGTTGCTGTTCAGTTTGGGATGTTTAAACATAATTACAGGCAGCAAGACTTTTTGACATGACAAATATTTTTTAATAACATTACCAGAATGGTTAGTTCTGTTTTCACTGTGAAAGCAAACAGAGCAATTCCAGCTGGAAAATTAACATTTATACTTGCAGTAGGGTAAAAAAGACACTCTGGCAGTCATGCAGCCAAGGAAACTGCTTCCACTAACCAGGGAGAGATGGTGCTTCCAGGGACACTCTCCTACCGCCAACTTTTCTGCAGCTCAGAGCAGTGAACTATTAAGAACTTCATGTACTAATAGTTCATTCCTTCTATCATTCCCCCTCCGCCAATTCCTTCACAATATCATGCTTCTCACACACTCTTTCACATGTATCAGGTTGAGTTTTGATAAAAATCATTTCTTCAGAAAAGGAAACATTGAGTTACTCAACAAGGCAAAGCTTCCAACACTAAGACGACAGCCTAATGCTGAACACAGAAGGTTCAAAAGGAGGAAGGTTCACACTAAAAACGTTTGCAATCAGAACCAACAACAATAGAATTTTTTTCACTTGGGCTCATTGTTTAAATTGTATTCTACTGCAAGGAGTCTGGGCGCCTTTCAAATGTAAATATTTTACAAGAGAATACCATATGGGAGACCCAGCTGTTTGTTTTTATTAGGAAAAAAAATTAAATCCTTTCATTTTGCAAAGTTTTTTTTTTTTAAGCCGAACTCATAGTTACATGCCAACATCTGAATTATTTTAATTCAAATGAATCCTTAAGTAGTTGCAGGAAGTGTTTGAAGTTGGGGTTTTGCAGTTGTTAAGTGCTTAAAGAAGTTGTAAAAGAAATCAAGATTGAAATATGTTTATGCATCAGTATTTTCCCATGTTTGATAAAGAAAAAAAAAAACACATTGACTTTGTACACATTACTATAGGTGACATATTTAGAGTTCAATAAGGCATGATGACACTTAAATAGGTACATAAGCAATATCAACTACAAAAATAAACCTACCTGGCCCAAAATCAGAGACCAGCAAAAGCTTCAGAGTAACATATTCACCTGCCAAATTAAGTGTCTAATTTTGTTCACAGATAATTCAAACAAAACTTTGCAGATTTTCTCAAATGTGTTGCTGCTTAGAATAATTTGCCAAGAAATACTCATACAGTGAGTCAAGGCAGAAAAAAATTGTTTCTACACCATCTTTAAAGCTCAGTTTGCACAGGACACACCAAGAGCCATGAATAGGAACACAGCATGCACACCCCCAGCACTTGTGCTCATGGATCCCAGGAAATTATTTGTTTTTCAAGAGACAGCTTGCTGTGCTGATCTCTAGAGACCAGTGACAATATACATGTATATATCTCACCTTTTTTTTATCCTACTAACTCTTTGCTTTTTATCCTCATACTTACCACAAGAAAAAAAAAATTATATCATGAAGGAAGCATCAGTCTGGAGAACATCCGTGCTGGAGTGCTATACTTGTTCAGCTCTAGGCTGGACAGCAGGAAAAGCTGATATAACCAGAGAAAGCCCACAGAAAGGGGTATAAGGCACCTGTCAAGTGATGCTTCTCCAGAATCCTCTTCCAGCAAACAGTTTTCAGTCTTCTCTGAAAGAAATTCTAATTAAATTGGTTTGAATTTTGGTTTTTTGCTGGAATTCTTTTAATTCCCCAGTGAATCCATTTATAATTTTGAGCCCTACAACCTCCTGTGGCAATGAATTCTCTAGTTTAATTATGTGTTGGGCAGAGAAACTATTTTCTTCACTCCAATGTTTCCTTGTCATGCAGCACGCCCTCAGACTTGGGAAATGTGCTGCACCCCATACAGTTGGCCAAGAGTAAAGTTTTTAATGTGAGGTCCAAAAGTGCAAAAGCTGAAAAGTGCTGGGAGGTTCATCTCCAAGGCTCAGGGAATCAGTTGCTGCCTGGGGCTGTGCACTAGAGAGAGGGGGAGGGTGGAAAAAGGAAGGAAAGCATGGTTTTGGAGGAAACATGCTTACACCTGAGAAAACATTGGTTTTTGTTAGCTAGCACAGCACAGGTGAGCAGGGCTACATGTCAGAAAGCAGCACTGAATCATCACTGAACTCCCCAACTCCTCAGCACCCAAATCCTCTCCCTTTGCAGCAGCTGCTCCACTGTAGGCAAACTCACGAGATGTTGATGGCAAGGTAAACCCTGTCTCCCTTCCTCACACACCAGTCAAACCCTTCCTGCTCCTGGTCATGCTCCTGCTGCTGCTTCTCTCATCCCAGGCAGAAAATGAGAACCAGTGCTATGGTGTTGGGTGAGGAAGGCTGCTCTCCTCTTGAGGATCCACACAATCCATACAGATGGAAGGTTCCCCATTCCTGCTGCTCCAGGCCAGTGGCACAGGCTGCACTTCTCCCAGCAGCAGCTCTTTGCTTTTTTTATTATTGTTTGTAACATGGTTTGCAGCAGCTGGAGCTTTCAACCAAACTCAAGCTGGCCACCATACACACAATAAATACAACATCCACTACAGACAGCTCAACATGTGAAATAAAATGACAAGCAATGGCTGAGAGGATTCAGGCCAGCATCTCCATGTCCCAGGCAGGCAGCAGTAAAGGCTGCCCAAGCTGCTGCAGGTGAGCAGGGCCTGTGTTATCCTAGGAAGGTTGTTATTTCCACAAGTTACACCCATTTGGGGAGGCTGTAATTCAGCACAGCACTTCTGCACTGGCCTGGAAGTAAAATATGTTATGGACTGACCACACAGTAAACATTAATTATATCCCTAAATATGACTGGCACTTGTGGGTCAAGATGGGAATTCCTTCTCCCAAAATAGGCTTGGTGCAGACCATGCAGGAGAGCACACACTACGCAGCAATGACATTTTGCTTAGGGTGTGTCTACAAAAAGGCAAATCTCACTGATGCTCATTTCTCTCTCCACATGCTCTCTGGGATTGTATTTTCTCCCTGATGCAGGCAAATTGTTCCTACAGTCCCAACACAGCACACTCTTCTATGAGGTAAAATCTCTTCCTGGGGATAAGCTGAAACCCAAGTCTCTTGGGCAGTACCTTTTCACCTCCTCACCCCTGCAATGCTATACACCACTGCTACAGCCCACCCTGCATGCTCCTCCTTATCACAGCACCCTCCCAAAGAGCACCGGGAGGCTTTTCCTGAAGCAAGTGAATGGGCAAAGCCTTTGGTGACAAGCTGGTAAGATCTAGTCACACTACAAACACTGCATCCTAACACTGATTTACACCAACAGGAAGAAATCCACATGTTACAGCTTGTTTAGCCCTGCCAATGAAAAGCCAGTCCACATGAAAGCCCTTGCCTTTTCAGTGGGTTTGTGTTTGAAATTCGGTGGTAGTATTCAGGACAGAAAAAGTTTTACAATATAAGGGAGAGGGATTTCTCTGAACAATTGGCAATGGAGGGGTTACTGGTGTTCTAATGTGTGCTCCAGGCAAGAGCTGACTTTCTGACACTGTGCCCCAAACCATGTTGTTCTTATAATAAAATCATTCAGGCATCAGTCCTGAGGTGGAAGATTACACTGAAATAGTACTCCCCACACTGTATCTTTTTCATTTGCATCATTTACTGCTGGGCATCTGAAAAGAAAGGACAGCTTATATAAGAGACTTACCCATGTCTGGGAATGTTTTTCATTTCTCCCTCAACACAAAATCTTTCTTCTTATAAAGGGAAAGCCAATGTTTTTT
Organism: Pycnonotus jocosus; assembly: GCA_013400435.1. NCBI lineage: Eukaryota > Metazoa > Chordata > Aves > Passeriformes > Pycnonotidae > Pycnonotus > Pycnonotus jocosus. Next base: position 531,575 of record VWYP01023767.1, read on the forward strand.
CAAAACTGGACTACACAAATTCAGACATTTCCTCTTTCTGGTTGAAGTATTTTGTAAGCATAAGAGCAGTTATCACTTTAACCCCATGTTCAGGTTGAGAAGCACAAATAATCTTCTAGATACCAATGAAAAACCAACATCTGTGGAAAGATGTCTCCAGAATGATCTCCTTTGCCTAAAAATAATGAATCTATTCACAATGACACAGGGACTCTCTAAATTTAGCACACACAGGAGTGATGAAGGACCTTACAAGTCTGTTTCTCTTGCCTACACAACCAGGTTGCACATTTGAGGCTGTGTTCGAAGAGGCTGCCCCATGTGTCCCCCAGTGGTGTGGCTACCACTGCCCTGCTGTGATGGCACTGAAACTACCACTAGGCTTTGAGAGGCACCTGATGGCACATCTGAGAGCTACTGCAGGTGAATTTACATCTCAGACACAGAAGAGATTCAGTTTGTAACTAAACTGCCCTCCTTAACCACTGAACTGACTGCATTTGGGTATCAGCCTACTTCACTGAGCACACTTAGTTATTATCTCCCTTCACAGGTGTCAGCTTGTACGCTAGCTCCATCTCGGTTCCTCCCATCAGCACTTTGAAAAATTGTATTCAAGTGTTTATTAGGACTTGAAAACATCAATAGAGATTTGGTAAGGTCTCTTGATTCTATTTGCAGCTCAGCCCTGCTCGTCAATATGAAACATCAGTTTTGTGTGCACGCCACATTTCCTCTCCCAGCTCAGGATGGAGTCAGGCTGAAGTTTCCATGAAAGCCAGGGGAAGGTAAACCAGCATTAAGTTTCTAATGTAATAACTTCAAAGTCCTCACAGAAAAAATTTTATCACAAGTTCCAAGTTTCTACTTGGGTCATTGCTCCCATATCCACCAGTACGCAATGAGCAATCAGAGAAGTTACTCCAAAAATAGAAAAATACATTTTGCATTAATGATAAACTCACTACAAAATATTTTTAGTAAATTATTATTAACAGCACATTCCCCACTTAGGACTCAAGTGCCATCAAGTGAAAGTACACTGCTGTTGCCAATTGGAAAAGTAGCTCCATATGTGTTTATTGGAGCTATAACAGCACTAATGTCCAGGTGTAGGGGTTATAATTTTGGCAAGAAAAGTCCTAAAACTTCTGGAAGTACCTGATAAACATAAGCACATCTTGGTGTTGCCAGGCCACTGTACCTCTCAGCTGCAGCAGACGCAGCAGTTAATGCAGTGAAGCACAGCTTTCAAATGACATTTTGACACGTGACTCATTAATTTAAAGGTTTAGTCATGGACAGTTATCAAAATACTTACAAAGCTACAGCACTCACTCCATAACACAATCTACTTCATGTTCACTGCCTGGCTTAGTAAGTCTTTATTTATGAGATTATGACTACTGAAATCAGTGGAAAATAAAAGCCTAATTTTCTGATCCATCTAGACCTTTAATTCTTACTCATTTCTGCAGGGAGCTAAGACCATTAAAAAAAGGGTTTGGAACTTAAATGCATTCTCAAATCTGGATGCCAAGCAGCAAGAACCTGTACAGGAGCTAGGAAAGATCTCAGTCCCTCTTTAAGGCTTTTGGTGTCAATCGTGAATAAATAAAATTATCAGAATTATTACTTTGCCTGCTGTCATTAGCTCATCTGGGATTGATCTGAAACACCAGGAATGCAACAGCACTGAAATTATAAAGGAAGGGGAAAAGAAAACTCAAGTTGATGCTTCAAAATAAGGCAAGGACCTGGGGAGTATATTATGCTAACACATGACACAGCATTATTCATACAAATGACAGAAAGAACTGAGGCTGGAGAGAGCAATTCCCCAGTGTGCAATACTTTTTTGTTAGTTCAAATTATAGATGATATAGTTAACAGTTATTACTTCAGGAAAAGAGATGCCATGAGGCCACACTCTCACGAGCTGGTGTAGTACCAAGTCTTCCCTGACTGATTAAAGAGATCATAAAAGCTTTCTTCCCAATCCCTAATGACTTTTTTTAAAATAAAATTTTTAAAAAAGTTAAATCATAGCTTTACAGATCCTCTCTATTTAATCACTGTAAATGTCACTGAAATATCAGACAAGATACCTGTATGACAAGAGGGAATCCATTTCACCTCTTTCTCCAGAGTCTTTGGTTTTCAGTTTAAACTGTCAAACTGCTATCAACTCTCTCCTGGCCAGATGATGTTATAATTAAACACCCTGTGATTCTCAAGCCCTCACGATGCCAAATTGTCTCTCCTTTCCATCCAGCATCTCAAGGACAGAACTGGCACAGAGCAGGACACACAGCTGACTCTGGGAGCCCTGCACAGGCACTGGGCATGAGCTCTTGCCGCCATGGGACCAGAGGGGTGCTTGGCTCCCCTCAAAATCACCTCTTCATCAGAACACATTCACAAAGGTAATAACCAGGACACAATCTGGCTCCGTGTTTAATAACTCCATCGTTATGCTGTGAATTTGCCCTGGTTGTTTACATCTGAGTGGGAGCATGACTTGGGCACTGCAGTTATAATGATGCCAATTTGTAACATTCTCCTGATGCTGATAGTTGATGGTAAAGTTTTGGGAAGAAGTTTCTTTACTACATGATAGAGTTATTCTTCTGCCCTTAATATTACACCCTTTGACAGTTATGGTTTATTAACAATAGCTTCAGAGTCGACATTTTGACTGATCCTTTGTCATGCTTTTATCTTCACAAGGTGTAAGCAGCCATTTAATACAGGTCTGGCAGCTACAGGTAATCATTCAGCAAATCATACTGCTAGCCAAGAACAAACAAGGAATATTATGCCAGTAAATCTCATCCATTACAAGAGGAAGCATGGATGTGTTATACTACATAGCTTTTGCAATAAATTTGCAGCAGTGAAAGCGAGGAATTTGAGCCCCATTGAGAGAGACTCTTAAAAAAAAGAAACATCCAAAATATCATCATGCCTTCTGCACACAGCTCCACCAAAATCATACAGATCCTTGATTAGAAGTGCAAATTGGGAATACAACCTGAAAAGCCTCTGCAGCGAGACATGCCACAAACTGTTAATCGTTAAATGAGCAATTGCTGGACTTGTTAATTTCTAAAAGAGATGAAAGGAATCTCATCTTCTTTATCCACAATTTAACAAGCAAAACAAACCTCTGAGCATTACAACACTAGGTGTAATCAAGCCACCAGACAGCATTAAGTTAAAACAATGGCTCAGATATCACTAAGCTTCTTACAGGAGTTCAGTCAAATCCAGACTTATTTGGATTACATGGTAGTTTGGGAAATACTGTAGTGAGGATCATTTAACTTCCAACCAAATCCAAAGAATATGAATTTTTTTCTTCCCTTACAAGGAAAAAAAAAGAAAAAATAAAGAATTGCATCAGCCTTCTATAAAATTGCTCAACTGAATCAACTTGCAGCCAGCCTGGAAGCTTAGTGACTGCGTCTCTGTGCCAAGCCATGTTTGAATAATAGTCCTTGCCTGCTGCTCCTGAGGCTGAGGACACTCAAGATGCAAGAGAAGCTACTTATTTCAGAAAAAGGTACATCTCATCTTGTTCAGCAATAGCCCACATTGGGCCTGATCTTGGAGTCTGGAATATAGAACCTAGATGAAGAAAGCCTTGCCATAGTCTTCTGTGCTTTCAAGATGGTTTGTTTGCTCACAAATTTTGAGAGCTGGTACAGGAAGTTCATCAAAAAGAGAGAGAGAATGACAAGCACACCCATCCCAGAAAGCTGAGAGCTCAACATCTGGGTCTAAGTCCTGGATGCTCCAGTACTGAGCATACACATGTGCAAAGCAGACCCAAAGTCTTCCACGAGCATTAGTAACAAACATCTCGATTTCCATTTATGCCAACAAGAACTGCACAGATTCAGCATGTCTGAAAGTAGGCATGTGTTAAAGACATGTCCATATATGGATTTAAATGTCTAAGTCTTTTAGAATGCTGTGCTGAAAATATTGGCCCTTTCTCCTTGTAACTGTTAGCACCCGATAACTCTAGATTGAAGTGAGATATTTCCCTTTTACTTCATTCTTATGACAATGTGGCATTGCCAGCTTCAAATGAACTACAACAGGGTAAATCCAAGTGTTAACAGTGAAAATTTAGGCCCTAAAATTATATTTAGTTACTAAACACTGCTGAAGTAAATAAACCAGGAGACTTGCCTAGGAGAACAACTTAACCAGCACTGTCTGTGCTTTTGCTGGGCTGTAAAGGCCAACTTGTGGATGTTATGAAAAAACTCAGCTTGAAGCTATTAATTTTCCAACATGACATACTGTGATGTTGATCTAAAAGTTGTGAATTAGGAGATGGAAAGAATTCCTAGCTTTCAGATTCCATCATATATTTTCATGGCCCGGTAAAAAAAGAAAAAAGTTTTGTTCTCCTCATTGGAGGACTGTTGTGTTTTTATAGAGAGCTTTCCTGTTGTTCAGGATTGCCATCTTCCCTGTGCAGGGTCGGTCAGCCGTGCACTGTGACTCTGTATAACAGGGCTATGTGGCTTGTACAGCTGCTAAGAATGACTACAAAAGAGGTTAAAACTAAAACTAAAACAGCAAACTTCACCTCAAGTTGAAAGTGAAATTAGTTTTGTTTTCTGGCTCATGTATCATCAGTAACAATACAAATCCTTTCAGGTCCAGTGCTGTGTAAATCCATTATTCATGTCTCCTGTGTCCTCTGGCCAACACCATTTCCTTTCTGGGGTTGTACATGTGTCACTTGGAGCATAATTTGAAGACAATAAGTTTATATAGGTGGCTTTGCAAGATAAATGCAGATAAGAGTAGTCCTGATAGTGCAGAAACAAGGGAAACTCAGGATTTTTGGCTGGACTTGTAGAGTAGAGTAACAAACACCCAAGACCTGACTTTCACTATGTGCAGTGAGCAGGGCAAGACCAGTCTATGTCATCTCTTTACAAAGAACTGTATCTTGATCACTGGGAATGCCATGGCCTGAAGAAAAGGTAACAAGGAAGGAAGGCTTACAGCAGCACAAAAGAAGTGTCAAAATACCCACATAATTTTGCCACTATGTCCACCAGGGATGTGCTAAGGTCTTTCATGTAGCTCACGAAAGCTGTGCCAGTTGCAAGGGTTTCATGTCAATGCAATTAAACCAGGACAACTGCGCTGATGAGGCTGTGGATGCAGCATTTTTAAGTAAAAAAGGTAAAAGTGCTTGACAGATTGATGCTAGTCTTTTCCAGGGTAGGTTGAGCACAGCTGCTCTGGTAGAGGTGCATCTGTGCAAGGGTCTTTGGTCAGAAGAGCTGTGATGGATACAGGAGCTCAGCAGTGACAACCACATGGCATTGAGGCTCCAGATAGTCCAGGAAGTGACTGAAAACCTCACATCAAAAAATTCACATCTGTCCCCACTGGCTTTCTGAGCGATGAACCATCACCTTCAAGACCAGTTTATCCTCAGGCTCTGCTAAGTGGGAGTGCTGGCACGACAAGTACACGTGAACAGCCCAGAGCTGCTCCCAAGGAAGTCAGTGACAAAGTTCCCAGTGATCTTGATGGAAACAGAAGCTGGCACAAAATGCTGCAAGTCATTGCATGATCTCACTGTGACAGTACTCTGAGCAAATCAATATTTAGGTGGAATTTCATTTTGCAAATTGAATCAAGGTTTCAATTCCTCTGTCTTGCAGGAACTGTTGTTGCCTTACAAGATAGAAGAAGATATAACTCAAATATGCCTCTTAATCATTTGCATGTATTCTAGGACCACAACCACTAAAATTCCTTAACCACACATTTAACATTATTGCAGGGCATTAGTATGAAGATTGATTAATTGTGCATTTCATATTATATCACAGTGATTTATTTTAAGTGTCTCTTAAACTTCAAACTCACTGTGATTACAGTGCTCAGATTTGGGGAAGTTATGATAAAATACTCCCTGCCCTCCCCCAGCCCCCACTGGGAGGAAGACCTGTCTGGGATTCTATAAACTCAAATGGTACTCTGGGTGTTTACTTCAATAATTTGGCCCAAAATATATAGTAAAGCTCAGGATGGGAAAAAGGAACAGCATGTTCCAGCCTGGAAAGCAGGTCTGAAGGACATCGAACCACTCCTTACTCGTACTTAGATTAAAACAGCTGATATTGGGAGTGTCCTGAACACTTTTACTCACTCTGCCCCTGCTAGAAAATCATATGATGTGCTGGGGAGGAATGTGAATCACAGCACAAGCAAACATTTTTAGAAGGAGATCAGTTCTAGAGAGTTGGACACAGGGCTGCTGAAAGCCAGTAACTCTGTGATGGAGGTGTTAACCCAGCACTGCACCCCAGCAGCCCTTTGGTAAAGTGTTTACCTGCTCTCATTCCTCATGTTCTAAACGGAAATGAGATTTACTGAGCTTAATGGTCAAGAGGAATTAATTACTGACCAGGTTCTTCCCTTAGTTATCTTACAACTCTGATCTCACCATCAGTCTTGACTGCAAACATGAACATTTGCCTCACTGTTCAATTATCAGACCTCAAGAAACCAAAATACTTTCCCCAACATTAGAAGAACCAGAGACGTAATATTAAAAATAACTAAGACCATATTTACTGCTATCTGATTTAGAGCTAGCTCTACCCACCTGCTTCCTTCCTGCTCCCAGCTTCAATAAAACACTTCATTCATCTTTGTTTCCTTGAGGTCCCCATACATCATAGGTTACATTCCAGTTCTTGTTTCCTTGGTTAGATTTTCATGATTACATATCAGCTGTATTTTCAGATGATTCAGTGAACTTCACTTTTCTATCTTTTTAGAAACTGATGAGAGCTAAAATAACTTTTGCTATTAAAAGCACAGCCAAAAAAAAAAAAAAACAAAAAAGAACATTTTACTTTGGAGAGAATCCATTTGGATGCAGTCACTCCCTTCTAGAAGCCCTAAACAGCTTGATCCAGGAGACCTGCTAAAAAGAAACGTAATTTCTACTTACAGCAAGCTGAAGAAACTTTTCCCTTGGAGATTACATTACTTTGATTGGATGCTATGTTTTCCATCCTGATCTCTCTAGTAAAGTGAAACTGTAGGAGAAACATATTGCTCACTGAAAAGCTGCATCCAGAACTACTGCAAAACAGGCAAAAAAGTACCAAAGGAAATAGAAATCCCTTGAACAAAATTCTTTTCTGATTCACCCCTACTTGGCCAGGTTCAGCTGGAAAGAGCTGACTCCAGTACAGGAAGGACAAATTCCATAACATTTTACTTTGAATATTAACTATTAAAAATATTCAAATACAAACTCAAAAGACAAAACAACTCCTGCATAAAATCAAGAACAAATAACCATCTGAAATCCACTACTAACATTACAAAACATTTATTTTTGTTTATACCCTGTGCATATAAATAGAACACAGTGCAAACACCACTCTGAGGCAATGAGAAGGTTGTACAAAATAGCATTCAAAAATCAGGAAATTCCAGAATTAAGGTTACCCAGGCAACCTTAATTTTACCCCCCGTGCATATGCATTTTTACAACACAGCCCTTCAATACACCATAGTATTCCATTTCTCATATAGTATCACATACAGAAAAAAAAAGCTCATAACAGCAAATGTCAATTTGTCATGTTGTATATGTTGGTGGCTTTTCCTACAGGGAGGAAGCAGATTAGGTTGTAATATTTCCTATTGCAACGGTGAATTAATTTCACTCAAAATCTAGCACAAAAATGAACCTTAGAAAACAGAAGAGGATTTTTATCCTGGCATAAAGTTTGATACTAACATATTTAAAATAAATACACCTGTGTGGGCAATGTAGTCCCTGCTCACAGGTAAATTCATGTTCTTCTGTGCTAAACAGATATCATGTTTGCCCTGTAGTCAAAAAAAGAATGGGATATTGCCTGGAAGAGACTAGATGAATTAGCTGAGATAAATCCAGAGCTTGAGAAGGGCTGTTCCAAGGAATAAACCAGCCCCTGTGAAACAACAGAAATCTGCTTTTCTGAAGACAAATGGCTTTACAGAGAGAGTAGGTTTAGATTAGATATTAGGAAGAAATTCTTCACTGTAAGGGTGGTGAGGCATGGAAACAGGCTGCCCAGAGAAGTTGTGGATGTCCCATCCCTGAAAGTGTTCAAGACCAGGTCGGATGGAGCTTTGTGCAGCCTGGGGCAGTGAAAGGTGTCCCTGCCCATGGCAGAGGGTTGGAACAAGATGGGCTTTAAGGTCCATTCCAACCCAAACCATCCTAGGATTCTATGACATGGGAACCATACAGCTGTAGAGAGAATAAATACAGGAATGAAATTAGTAACTTGACAGCAGTTGATAAAATTAAGGAACCCTCACTAATCATGAACCAAATGAAAACATACGTTTCCTTATCTCCAACCAAAAATGATGAATAAAGAAATGCAAATGAAAATGCCTAAGAGTATCTATAAGGGTGCATTTTTGTTCCAGCAGACCTGCTTCACTCCTGTTTTAACAAGGATCTTGGGCATTTCTGAAACACCAATAGGAAAAGCATCAATTGTGTTTCTCTTATTAACACTCCACCACACAGCAATTTAATCACTCAGCATCAGGACAACTTTCCTGAGAAGACAAACAGTTCTTCATGGGACCAGATAAGCCAAAGAGAAATGCTAAGTGTGGCTTCTATTCCCCATGGTAACAGCACTGTAATTCCCCAATATACAAAAGTCTGTCCCTTCTTCTGCTCTTCAACAGCAAGGGACAGATAGTGCTCCAGCTGAAAACAATTTGAAAATTCCTTCACTCCCATCAGAATAGATCCAAAATTAGTCCAGCACAGAACAGAATAGTGTGCTTGGGAGCACCGAACCCGGACCAAAGAGTCTTGGCTGCAACTCCTCATCCTTGTCAGCCACTCCAAGCAAGCCGTGTCCCTTCTGCACAGTTCTCTTTCTTTGCCTGCCAGCTTTCACTTATCTTCCTATTTACATTACAAGCTCTTTGGGGCAAGCTTCCTCTCCAGGTACCTGTTCATACAGTGTACAGCATACTTAAACTCAGTCAAATAATACTGAAAATATATTATACAAATAATAATGAAAAACATAGCAATGAGAAGGAAAAAAAAAAACAAAAAACCCACAATCCCCCCCCACAACAACACACTAAAGCAGAGACCTTGGTTTGTGCAAAATAATCCACAGCTCAGATAGGCACAGCTTGTGACAGATTCTTTCCTACTCCTATTAAGTTGATGGCAAAGCTCCTATTAGCCTTAGTAAGAGCAGGATCAGACCCAAGCTATGTACACTGAAAACTTTCAAAAGGCCAAAAGTTGTCTAGCCTGAATGACACACTGCATTGAAGTTTCTATGGAAATTTGAAATTCCTACAGAGTGTGGGATACAGTTAGTCCTGAACCACAAGATATATCCACTTCCAAGCATGGAGGTTCCTCAGGGACAGAGGCACCTCAGAAGCATTGGATCTTTTATGAGAAACTTCAGTCATCCAGCCAATAATACTTACAACAAAAATAATATTTTCCATTCTCACATATTGCTAAGTTGTAAACTGTTCCTTAGATACCTGCACATGGAGTTTATGAGAAACACATGTAAAATCCTGAGAAGCAAACCCTGTTTATACCTTTATACAAAATAACTACTGAAAGGACCAATTTTCAGAAGATGCCTATTGGGACCTGTCAATTATGCAGTGTGCCAAAGTCATCATCAAGCAATGCACTTCAGGTGCTGCTCTGCCTTCCCTGAGATGCCACCACCTGTAACATCCCTTGCTTTCTTTCAGTGCACAGAGCACTCTGATAGTTGCCTTCAAATGTCACTAAGTAAGAGCTTCATGAGCTTTCCCAGTAAAACAGGGGGAAATTCTCAGGTTTTAGAGAATTCCTCGTAGGATCCACTGTCTAGTTTAAATCATGCCTGGGTGAACACCACATCTTTGTGATGTTCACTGGGACATGACAAAGACTTTCCTACTCAGAAGATGGAAGAGCTGATAAACAGCTCCAGATCTGCAAATCAGCCAGAGGACTCTGTCACATCCCTCTTGGGCTACATCTCTGTTTTCAATTATAACACCAAAATAAGGACAAGTCAGCACAAAAAGGACTTTCTGTTGCTAAAGCCTGTAATTTCCAAACACAATACAAATTAATCTGATTGAACTGGTTAAAAAGTTAGTGAGAGAGGGGGTTGTGTTGTTTTAGTTTGGTTTTTAACCCATGTGCTTCAACACAACACTGTATGAACAGACCTCAGCCGCAGCAACTTCGACAATGGATTAATGGCATTACTCCATCCCTCTCTACCAGTCATGAAGTGTATGGGAACTGTTACCTGTTTTCAATTATTTTCTCCTACTGTATCTTTCCTGTATCACCTCATGACCTCCTTTGGTTAACTTGACCTTTGTACCTCCCAACACAGCAAAGATGTGCATTCAAATGGGGGTTGTACTTCTTGTAGGGATGCCTCAATGTGACTAAGCTGGTTTGTATCAATTCTAGGATGACAGAAAGCTGCTTTTCCCTACTTAGATACACATATCCATTGAAAGCACACTCCTTTCAGCTTTGTGCTGTTGTGGGATTTTAATCCCCAGAGCAGTAAATGTGGCTCTAATACATCACTCACTACTTTACTGATAAAACTGGATTCACTGTAGATGAGCAATACTGAAAAAGAATACAAAGCCTGGGTTTACTCAGCGAGAAATCTCCCTTTTCTAAATTCACCAAAATGTGTCTCCACACCTAAAATTAGACCAAAATACTGGAATTTCAATTCCAGTCTTCATCTCTTACTTTTAGCTGCAGCTTCCTAGCACGAACAAAGTGCTGTGAAACTTACTCTCTGGGCAGCACAATCTCTCCAGAATTATGATCAGAAGAGTGGCTTTGGTTTATGTCATTTTAGAGGATCTTTAACATTACCATTTAAACCTCTATGTCACCTGCCATCACCATCTAGTCCACACACAAGCTGGCCTGGCATTCCCTGCATTTTTAGAGAAATTCAGTTTCTCAGCCCATTTTACAAATTGTTTGTTTGTTTAATTATTAGTTTGCAGGTAAGAAATATCCTGAGAAAACAACTGCACTCTACAAGAACTGATAGATGTGCAAATGGATTTGTCTCTTTTGCTGCATACAAATAATATTTTTAGCACGAAACCAGCAGTGTAAAGTTCCCTACTGAATTTATAACACAATTAGAAGAACTGTGTTGTCTTGGACCTTTGGTAAATACTCTTTGAAGATTTCTGAGGCCCTTTGCAAGCTGAAACTGTTTAATCAGCAGTTATATAAAATAAAAACCTAATGAGGATGCTGAACAAACTGTGCTTTGACTGCCTCCAAATTATAAAATTGAAGCTGGGAGCTGACAAACAGGGGTATTAAGTTTATCACACACATAGAAAAACAACAACCTCGGTACCCCTCTTTCCTTGCTTTTTGAATTATGCACCAGTGCAATGGTGAATGAGAAATCCATCACTGCCTAAAAGAGAATTCTGGAACTACAACTTGGAGAATTTCAGCACTTTCAAAAATTTTTGAAGAGGTCTTAATCCACGAGCTGTTTAGACATGTAGGTAATCTTCGACTGTTAAAAAATCACCCTCCAAAACTCAATGTTAGAAAGGATGCCCAGGATACAGAGAAACTCACTACATGACAACAAATAAAAATAAAGAAAAGTTAAGGGAGTCCAGTGGGAATTTAGGGATCCCACTAATCAATAATCCCAGATAACTGAGGGAAGGAGAAAAACAATGGCTTTAAGTGGAATTTCAGAACCTCAGTTATACCCTCCAAATGCAGGAGAAAATTGAATGCATTTCTGTTCTCTCAACCACTGTCAAATCCTACCATTGCATCCAACTCTCCATGCTTTGGTGCCATCTGTAAAACAGAGATGCTAATAATCCCCCACATCTCACAGCTGTTCTGTGAATTAACTTGCCAGGGCTCCGTGGTGTTTCGGTCCTGCTGATGGGCACTCACAGGACATGCACAGCATCACCTCTTTTCTTTGTCAACTTATTAATTACTGCACGTATTCCCCAAGTCTTGCAATTGAGTATCTTTGAATTGCTGAAATAAATAAATAACTGAGAGCCAATAACCTTTCTCTGACTACAAATCAACCATCTGTCACATTCCTGGGTATGACAAAACTTTTAATCAATATATAATTTTCACCCTGTTTTAATGAGTGTTCCTGTATCACTACCTACTGCTGATTGCAGTTCTGTCTCCTCTTGGGCTGGTATTAAACAGTTCTGTAATGGGAGGCGATGCCAGCCCAAAGCCTTCATCTTTCAGCTGTGCCCAATAAGCCTGCACACATAAAGTGCATGTTTATGTCACATATTCCACTCAGTTTCCTAAACAGGAGACAGCAACAGTTTTATAACCATAGCAGATCCTAAAAATTGAAAAAGCAGTCATGGTAATTTTTGCAGAAATATTTCAGGGAATAAGCAAGGAAGTTTTCACTGAGTTTATTTCAGACTAAATGAACCTCTCTCATGCTGTCTGGGCTGTATCTCCTTCTGTTGGGATCTGAGGACTGCATTAAACAAATACTTAAATGGGAAACATCCAAGGAATAGTTAACTGTTGAGAGAAGGGGATTTGGGATGGTCCTCTTCCTTCTGGGTCAGGAAGAACTAGAGATGGGAAGAAAAAGGCTGTTGCCTAATGCAGCATTTTAGTATTTAAAAACCTGGTTTTCTTCCAAAAGGAAAATGGGGCCCTAGTGGCTTGGCAGCCTGCTCCTGAGCCACAGATCCTGTGATGCCAGGATCCTCGGCCTCACAGCGGTTTGCATGCCCTGGCACCACATCCCTCCCAAGAGGGCACTGCCAACCCCACGGTGGCTGGCAGAGCTGGCAGGCTCCACAACGGGGACCCTGGGAAAGGTCCAACTTCTCTCACAATTTCAGCAATGTCAAACCATGTAAGCAAAATATGCAGTTCCTTTCAAAGCAGGAAATCCAGTGAAATAAATATCTGTTATCAGCTTTAATGTAAAGCTTGCAGTTCAGGATGGTGTGGGGTACAGTGAGATCTCATGATCTCAAGTAAGATGAGGTTTGGGACCACATGTGGTCTCCTTGCAGCTTGTGCAAGAATAGCCTTTGCAGTCCAGTTTGGGTCACACTCTGCTTCAAAGAAAGCATGACTGGAGATTAAAGAATTTGAAAAGAACAGAATTGGGTTTTATTGGTAAGAAGAAAAAACAAAAACAACCAAAAAACCCCCAACCAAACCCAACAGAAACAACCCACAGAAAAACATTAAAAGGCCATAATCAACAAAGAACAACCACCAAATAAATATAATTTCCATATTTCCATATCATCACTTTGTAGGAATGTGATTTAAAATTTCAATTCTGCAGCCTTCCAGTCCAGCACGGAGCAGCAGAGAGAGAAAGCACTGCAGAGCAAGAGTACATTTGGGCACTCTGGAGGATGAGCAACACTGCAGACCTGATGAGAGGGACGGACCAGCAGCCCCTTGTTTCATGCACGGAGTATGGCCTCTTGTAACATTCTGTTTTATTTTTTGGTCCTCAGTTGGTTTAAAACCCATTTGTGTGACTTGGTATGAAGACAAAATTACAGAAAGGAGCAATTAGTCCACCCAAGTAAACCGTCATAGGCTATTTTGTAGGGGCACAACTGTGAATAAACTGTTGTTCATGGAACTGGATGAAGGACAAGAGGAACGGAGGCTCACTGGAGCACAAAACACGAAAGAAGAGCTCAAATATTTCAGCTGCCTTCCCAACCGGGCCCAAACTGTTTGGGAGGATCCAGGTCTGGAGGGCAGCTCAGCACCAGACGAGGCTGATGTTCATCTGGATGGAGCAGAGCCGCACTGAGCTTTCCCTTTCCAGGCAAAAGCTGCAGAGCTGAGGGGCTGTGGCTCACAGCACCCAGCTCATGCCATGTGTGACTCAGCTCAGGCCACATGCACCAGGATGGTGCAGCAACAGGGAGGCCACATAAAACCCCCCACTTCACACACAGATAAACAAAGCCCAGATGGCACTGGGGAGAGGCACAGGGAAGCCTCTCTGTGTGTGCACACTTTATAATTTGGGGGAAACTTGCAGAGAGCAGGGTGCAGAGCTTTGCTACATCAGCAGACAGATGTGAATTTAAGCAAGCCTCCAATATTGCTGCTCCACTATTGCTTTTAATGTCTGCTAGAAAAGCAATGAAAGAAAGGATCAGGGACTAGAGAAAAGAGGAATTTTTGGTGGTTGCAGCAGACCTGCTTTTTCAGTAAATCACTGGATCTCTGTTTCTCTCTGCTGCATAATCACCCAAGCTTTTGAAAGGCAGTGGCAAAGCTCTCATTGACTTTACTGAAAAGAGGATTATTAATAGCTAACTAGAAGTGTCAGGAACCTGAATTCTAGCTAACATTTTAAAAACCTACAAAGGTATTGCTTCTTGTTTTTTTAAAGTGTGAAAACTTCTTACACCATTGACAATTCAGCTGTTTGTGAATTCACCCCAAAAAGAGCAAAGTGGGGCAAAAAAAAGGGTCTGAGACACATCACTACCAGAGCTGCATTTACCAGTTTAAGTTCCTAATTACGCTGTTCAGAGAAAACATATTTTTCCTTTTCAGATTTTCTCTGCTCTAGGCTGCATTTCTGAGACATTAAGTGAACTGCTCTATCACAGCACCTGATCACCAAAATAAACAATAAAAGCAACCAAGGACAGCAAGTCACAGAAGAACTGACCTTTTGTTGCTGCCACAGCCTTATTTGGTGTGGAAGCTCCAACAAGCCATTTTTAATGAATTGGAACAGAAGTATTTCTATTTTTTGGCTTGTTCAGAACAGACAAAACTACCTCGTTTGTTTGTGCTGCATGAGCACCACCAGAGACTGCTCTTCATAGGTCCAGCCCCTACCGTGGGTGTAAGGAGGCTCCAGGTAAACACCTGTTGTTTACATGAGTTGTGCCGCAGCTCAGAGACTCTGAAAGCTACAGCAAACATCTTGGACATAGTCTTGAACAAGTGACTTAATCTGCAGATGCTCAAGAGAGCTGTGTTATTGCTCTTTTCCAAAATGCAGTCTCAATTCATTTCCAAGTCCAAAATGTTCTTATATGTCTAATATTAGGAACTGCAGTCTGAACTTTTAGCATAAGCATCCCATAAAGCTCTGATATCAAAACTCGTTTTCATAATGATGGAGAAGACAAGATCTTTTTGTGTTGCTTACCAATTGCACATTTGATATATATAACACCTGGGTTGCTTTGGGTACCCAGTAGGGCTGCTGGGGATTTTTGCTTGCTTGTTTGTGGTTTTGTTCAGTGAACTAGTGGTACTCGGAATATTAGTTACTAAAGGCTCAGTAATACAGTGATTTTTTTTTTCAGCATCTAGTCTCTTCAGCAGCTTGGTGAATGAGGCAAAAAGGTTTCATATTTTACTTAAATGTGTTCAGATGTTAACAACTTCAGCTGGTCTAAAGGATAAAAGACAGATATCCAAAAACTGCTGCATTAGCTGAGAGAATACTCAGGTAAAGCAGATATTAACTTTCAGAAAACTAAGAACAAAATACCCAAGGCACAATACAAGCTGATGCTGGATTGAACTAAAGGCACCAGAAGATATTCAACATCTTTTAATATTAGGTTTTAAACAAAAGAGCTTGATACATGCAGAGGTGAAAAGGAAAACAGCATCTCAAGCTTATTTTCCCAATACCAATATTTCTTCGTGAAGTACCAAAAATATACAAATAATGAAAAGAAGCAAGCATTGCAGTCATTCAATTTCTGGTTTCTCTGTGGGCAAAGCAATTAAGAAATCCATTCACTAAAAAATAGAGTGAATGTCAAGATTTTCTAAGCAATCATGAAGCTTATATTTTTCCTTTTTAGGACATCTATGTTGGACCAAGACAATGGGTTTCTTTTTCAAATGACTATCTCTATCAGAAAAGCAGTATTATTTTATATCTGTACACAGAGCAGCTTAGCTGTTGAGATACAGAGAGATATGTAAGGGGAAAAATACCCCAAACATCTGGCAGCAGTTCTCCAGAATGAAGTTAAGTGTTTCAAAAGACAGCTCACAGCAACACATGGTGCCACCCTGGCAAGGTGGTACATGCAGGACCTGCACTAATGCCAAGGTGTTCCAATGTGTCCAAGTAAGTCATGCCCAGGGTAGACCTGGCTGTATCTATTGCCAGCTCTCCTAAGCAATCCCTAAGGAATCACCCCAGCCTGAAGGACAACATTTTCTGATGCTTTAAGTCACAACCAGGTCAATGTTCTCTCTATGGTTCTGGTCATGGCCATGTGACAATCCAAAACCAGGCAGAGAGCAAAGAAGCCCAGTTTTCCTAGATTCATTAATTTTTCTAAAGAGCTGGATAATAAACTAGACAAGAGTGTGACCATGATGTAGGAAGAAAAGAAAAAAGACATTTCTAGAGACCAAGAAAGTCTCTAGAAACTGATTTTCCACTAAGGAAGTAGTAAGTATTCAGAATCACCTGTAAAATGTTTAAAACAAATTCACTGGAACATCCAAGTGTCACAGGGATTACGTTTTTCAAAGGAAATACAGTAAGTGGGGGAGGAAATTACATAATGAATGGATTTTTTCCTTATAATTTTTCACATTATATTCAGAGACAGAAATACACTCATACATACAGGAAAATACCCTTTTCCTCCTAGACATCCTAAATCACATTCACAGGACAGGTTATGGGCATGCAGACCTCCTGTGAAGGCACACAGAAGGAGAAGGAAACCCCCTGACCTTTATTTCACTATTTGGCTTGCTTAAGGCAACAGCTTCTGACACAAATAGTCACAAATATGGTCTCAAAACATAAATACTAACAAAATAAAACACTACAAAAAGCACTAAATCATGGACTAGCCCCAGTTTCCAAATTCCTTTTCAGGAACTACCAGCAGGGGCCAAAAAATTTAAGAAGTTGGTAATAACTACTCAAAATCTTGGCTTAGAACCCAGTTTCCAGGTTTTTCCCTAATTGCTTCATTCTCATGTGGTGTAGCACATCTTCCCATGTGAGCAGCCATGTGCAACAACCTCTCCAGGGGCCCAGGCTGGAGTGGCCTCCTGCATCAGGATCAGACCACTCTGAGAAGGTACCCAAGGGTACCCAAGGGAGGGTTTTGACAGCTGCTGGAGGGAAGACAACAATTCACACACGAAAACAATTCCAATAAAGTTGTGATAACCCTTTGCAGGTGAGCACTGCTCACATTGTTCCAGGTGAGGGTTGGGACTCTGTCCCCAGAATGCTGGAGGTTGTGCTTGTCACTGCCTTGTACCTTGCCTGCTTCCTCTGAATCACTTAGCTGAGATGGTTTCTTTAATCATCTCTAATCAGTAGAGAAATTACACATTTACACCAATAAGAAAATTAGACTCTCTTTACTGTTAAAAATCCCTGATTTCTGCTCAAGTTTTTGCACTCCATGACAAAATAAACAAAAAACATCTTTATCTCACCTAAACTGCTATGAGACATAACAGCATATCTGTCAGTCTCATAATCCAACACCACATGTATCTGTCTTTTCTTGCCATAAATTTCTGCTCAAGCAGCAGGACTATGACAGCTGTACCACGCAGTGGCATATTCACAACACTAAACCTCTCCAGAGCAGCTTGATGAAGGGATGAAAGCTCCATACCCCTTAGTGAAACAAAGGCAGCCTGGGAGATAAATCCCCAAGTGCCTTGGTGGCTAACAGCCCTCTGCACACTTTGGTGGATAAATACTGCACAAGAGCAGGAGGAAGCAGAGCTTGCAAACTGCAGCCTCTGTTGTCCTTCTGGAGCTTCCAAACAGCATGAAAAGTGACTGCAGCTACAATGTGAATTGCTGCTTTCTCACACATACACTATATATTCATGGTGTATTCTACAATATTTGTCAACAGAAACAGGGAATTTTCTTTTATTCCAAGACTTATTCTTGAAGCAAATGGGAGGCAGAGAGTATTTGCAATCTTGAAAGGATTACTTACCCTAAAGGTTCTACTGATTTCCAAACATCCTACATAAGACAGCAGCCCTGAGACCATTTCAACCCACCAGACTCCCAAAATATATATATATATATTTATTTATAAGTATAAAACTATGGGAGGAAACTATGTTTCATTTGTGAGAATCTTGCCTCTTCCTCCTTCCTCACACACTGGAATCACACAGCAATAGTTGATCCAAATATCTTAAGGTTTTTCTGTAGTGTTTGAATCAATCCCATATACACTGGTGGCAGACATCCCTGAAGCCCCCTTTCTTCCACACTGTTAAACCTCTAGTCTTGGCCCATGCTATTCAGAGGATCAATTGATTTTTCCTGCTTAAATTGCTACACCTCACCCAGGATCTCTAAATTGCCCTTGTCTTTTAAAATATTTATTCTTACTAACAATGTAACAAAAGGCTTGTAAATTTAATAACATGCTGAGCTGGCCCTACCATAAATGCCTCTATTAGAGACGGAATATCAAGCAGGACAAAGAGGAGGTGCATTGCAGCAGGGTGCCTGTCTGCCTCATCCCACAGAGAAGTGAATAAAGAGTGATCTGGACCACCTTTGTGACAAGAAAAAGGTCTGAGCTCTCGAAATTCTAAAATCAGAGAATTATTTAGATTGAAAGAGAGCCCAAAGATCGAGTCCAACCATTAACCCAGCACTGCCACAGGCCACCACAAACCCATGTCCCTAAGTGCCACATCCACACATCTTAAATACTTGTAAGGATAACTCCAAAACTTCCCTGGGTGGCCTGTTCCAAGGCTTGACAACGCCTTCAGTGATGAAATTTTCCCTAATATCCAATCTAAACATCCCCTGGTACAACTTGAGACCATTCCCTCTTGTACTATCACTCGTAACTTAGGAGAGCAGACTGATCCCCATGGTACTACAACCTTCTTTTGGGAAGTTGTAGAGAATTAGGGTTGTTTTGGGGGAAGGGTGGGAAGTGGGGGTGTTGATTGTTTAAGCTTTGTTAACTCTTCCAAACTATTATCAGAAACATTCAAAGATTTAAAATTCATTGTGACCTATTGGATTTAAAGCTGGCAACCTATGTATTTCAGATATGCAGTTCATGGGTAAAAATAAATCACCCTTATGGATAACTTTCCACAAGGAATCATGCCCACACAGTGAAACATTGCTTCTAATGGTTAATATGAGCTTCAGATGCCTGTACATAAAGTGTAAAGTCAAGTGAATCCATCATGTAAGGTGTAACTCAGCCAGCATATCCACAAGGGAACCACAAACAGCTGCACTGGATGCATCCACACCGGTCCTCACGAGCTGGCTCAGGAGCAGACACAAGAACAAGATGGGCACAGACCTGTCTGTCTGCACTCTGCTTTCAGGAGAGTCCCCACAAGCTGCCTGGGGAAAGCCCTGCAAGAAGCCCACCAACAGCCTGTTGTGTGCCCCTCCTGCCCTCAAACACACACCTCTGTCACACTGAAACTACCCCAAAATACCAGGCATATCCATGCACATCCATGGTATTCTATATATTCCAACACAGCCCTGGTACCAAATCTGCAGATTCACTGAGATGTGACATGGCAACCAGTTTTACTGGTTGGTGCTCCCATAAAGCAAGGACATTCTCATCTCCAGGTAAAATTCCTCCTGGCCACAGAAGAATGACAGGTGCTTCAGAGAAACACAGACATAACCCTGGCCCTGCCAGTGCTCAGAAACAAAAATAAGACAAATCTGTATTAAAGTGCATCATTATTCAGTGAGTGGAGACATTAACATGCAGACAAGACAGAAAGAAAGGGAAGAGGCTACTCCATCAGAGAGCATCCATCAATCACCATGGCACAAACACAGCTGACAGCTCCATTAACTCTGGCACATGCAGGTCATGGGCTTGCCTGCTTGTTTGTTTGTTTCTTAATATAATATCAGACCTCATTTTGAACAAAAGTATTAAAACACGGTAGTTTACTGGGGATGGTTTTTTAGGAGGCGCTTAAGGAACTAGGAGGAGCAGGGCTGAACGAGTTTTCAGCAAAATTTCCTTTTCACTATGAAATATGTCTTTGACTCAGAAAAATAACCAAAGTGCCCCATGCTCTCAAGGATAATGTAATATTTTTGTTGGAAAATGTATGGTATTTACTAGCTAATAATTTCTATTCTACTATTCTGGGTAGTTTTCAAACAGAATTTTTCATTTATCAGAGTTTTTGTCCAAACACGTCAAATTATTTGATTTTTTTTTCAAGAAAAGCTGAAGATATTTCTCCTCAAGTCATCAACAATCATGGACATTTTTACTGTTACCACCAAAATTTTCAGGACGAGATTATGTGGAGAGCATTGCATTGAGAGGAAGAGATGGCATGGAAAAAGCATGTGAAATAGTAAGTGAAACAGCCTGCATACCATGAAATTGGACTGAAATTCTACAAATGAAAGACAGTTGTTTCAGAAGAGTAGTGTTTAAGGCTGAAGGTAGCCAATTCCAGCTCAAGCCATAAGCTTACAGGGTCCTAGCCTCCAGGCAGGTATATGATTTGAAGGAGACCAGACAGTGCTATAAATGCCAAATATTCACAGAAAACACAACCAAATCATAGCAAAAGCATCTGGGATGCAGCTTTTCCTGTGTTTTTGTGTCAATCAAGCTAATTTCCAGATGTGCAGATGAACCATTCATGCAAAGAGGTTTCCAAAATGCTGGAGACAGCCCATAGGCTGCGTGTAGACTTGCTCCTGCACATAACACAGCAAACAGGAGACTGGAGAGCCTTGGCTGGGAGCACATGCTCCTAACACAGGAGAAACTGTAGAATTACCACACACAAGCACCTGAGTTCAGACTGTTTGGGGACAGCTCAACCCCACTGGTGTTCAAGCACTGCTGCAGGATTTTGCAGCCCAGCCCCTCAGAGATTGCACAGCACTGGAGCTGATCCTCTGGGTTGGACTCATGGATGTTGCCACATGCTAGAGCCCTGTGGGAGTGTGTGCATGAGGAAGTGTGCTTCCAGTATGAATCAATTCATTCCTCCCATAAGAATAACACCTACTGACAGAAACACAGAAGAAGCTGAGATGGAACAGACCCATAAGGATCATCAAGTCCATCTCCTGTCCCTGCATAGCACCATCCCCAAGAGTCACACCCATGTGCCTCAGAGTATTGTCTTAACGCTTCATAGAGCTTCCCCACAAGGCCCAAAATGATTGGGTTTAAAAGACTTCAATAAAACTAAAACTAACAAAAACTAAGCTAATGGGCTGAGATTAAAGATGCAGTATTTCTTCTTTGAAGGACAAGCATACAATGCATTCAATGACCCAGAAAAACATGCTGCAACATCTAGGCCTGCTTGTTATGAGTAAATGTCATGGGAGGTGAAACAAGTCTTCACCTCAGACAGCTGGAGGAAGCACTGCATTGTGCTGTGAATGCATTTGGAAATAATCACCGACAAGGGAAAGTCTTTTCTTTCTGGTTGTCATGAGCCTGAGGGCTACAAGACATGAAGCTGTCACAAGTCATCATCAAGACACGTGCAGCATGCACCAGATAGGACTACTGAAGCCAATGACATGGGCCTTGGTGTTTGGGGAGCACCCCATCCAGTGGCCCAGCCATCTCTCCTCACCACCATGCACCACACACCTCACTGCAGCAGGGCTCCCTCTGTTTGTTCACATGGATGCTCGACTCTCCTGAACAAGTCTACACACAAAACCAGGAGTCTCATACTGTTGTCTCCACCAGAAACTGAAAGAGAACAGGTCACATGATGGCAACACAATGCACTGGTGAGGAGCAGGACCACAGCATCCAGTGTGTGCTATGGGAACAAGGGGACTGTATCTCCTGGGGAGGGAAGACAGGGTGAGAAATTCTTTTTCATAGCTGGAGGTATCTGAAATATCTAAAGCCAAGTGATAGAGTGGTGGCTTGTTGTGCAGACAGGTCACAGCATGTGGACATGACCTGCATAACCGCTGCCAAAAGATTCCCCAAGAGGAAAGAAAAAGCATCCATACTTTCAGCAGACCTAACTCTGCTCTCAAATGCACTGATGTTAAACCAAAGTAATTGAGTCTGAGCCCAGAAGAAATCAATGAGATCACTGTCAAGTCCAATGTCAAACACACATCCACTTACAAACTTGCCCAAGAGATTTTCATACTATCCTCTGTGAACTAAAATCTTGAATGTTTTCATTTAGTTTCTGCAGAAAGTCTTGTTGCATCTGCCTTTTATCAGCACGCTTAGAATGCTGTGAAAACCCACAGAGCATGTCTCATGTCAATATTACATGTGTGTCACTCATGTTCATAAATATCTGAAAATTACTGATGTTATACAGAAAACACTGCCTGGGTAGCAGCTTCCTTACAGCCCAGGAAAGCAAGCACAGTTTAGCAGAACCCTGAAGTTGCTCTAAACTGTCAATAGGGAAAAACCCAGCCATTACTAGGCCCTTGGGCAGGAGCATACACCTACCATAGATGGCATCAGGCTGCAAGCTAGCCATCAGAGGCTAAGACTGAGAAACACCAGCTGCACTTCTCTCCCTTAGCCTATTTCATGATTTCCTACAAACAAGACTATTGTATAGGACAAAAGTCAGGGCAGCTTCCTGGACTCACACAACAGTGTTACTTGGCCTGTGGTCCCACTCAGGGTTCAGCTGCAGCAGGGCTGGGTTCTGCCCCTCCAATCTGTCACTATATCTGTACACAGTCACTCCCTAACCCGGTTGTGTCAAAATGATCCAGGTTGGCTTTCTATTTAAAAGCATGGAGGGTTTTCTCTAACCCAGATCATTTTGACTGATTTAGGTTAGAGAAGGACTACATTTGCAGCTATGCTTGCAGACACCAACCCCCAGCAGTGGGGACAGTGCCCAGGCACTTTAAGCCTGGCTTGGGTTCAAAGCCTTTGAACCCAGCTCAGCTCTAAGCCAAGTAGCACATCTGGCCACAGCTGTAGATGTTGTAGTTCAGGGGGAAAAAAAAGGCAAATAAGGCTGCATTCAATGTCCTAGATAAATTATGGAGTGTAAAAAGTAAGGATATGATTCACAGGAAACTCAGAAACTCAGCTTCACATTCCATTATCACAATTTTACCTCACCCTCCTTCCCCCCGCTGAATTCTGGCACTAATGGTCTTCATTTTTCAATAAAATTCTTCATTTTGGGTGACTAGGATAAAATTGTTAATACTACACAGCCACACACCAAGACAGGCATCCCACAGTAACTCAATCACATCTCAAACCAGAGCTATGTGGGTATTCATTTCAGCCACCCAACTCCAGAAATGTGAATTTTAAAATGGAAGCACACCAGAAGAGCTGAGAAGTTTCTCTCCCACAAGAAAGACTGTGTATTACCTGTATGGTAGCAAGGCAGTGCAGATCTTTCTCCTCCTCTATGCTGGCTGTGGTTACACACACCAGAGCCCTTGTTTCTTACCTAGGCATGCCATCCCATATCATCTTCCAGCAATCTCTGCTACCAGCCTGACTTGAAAGTCAGATCATGTCCTGCTGCTGGGTAACACAGCTCTAAAATGGGAAATTACATTTTCTTGTTTCACACAAGTTTAGTTAAACTTAACATACTTGGCATTGTAAAATACCTCAAGATGAAAGAGGTTCCTTAGGTGCAAAATACCAAATGTTTCTCTTCATTTAAGAACACAGGGTCCAGTAATCCAAAATTTGTTTGGGGATATTCTCAAGGATTAGACTCCAGATTCATTCAAAAAAAAGGAGAAAAACTGGTTGCACATATGCTTCATCATAAAAGTATTTATCTGACCTACAGCCAAAACCATTTTATCTCTGTAAGCAATCCTTAAACACTGCAGAATGCATTCACTGCTTTCATTACCAAATTACTTTTTAAGAGTTCAGCAGGTGATTGAAGTTCCAAATGTCTTAAAATGGTTTGGCAATGCTGAGATTTCCTAGTGGACTTGCTATCCAAGAACTTTAGAGGGAAAAAATCAGCTGGATACTAAATATATACCCTAAAATAAGACAGATTCAAATTACACTAAGACACAGGCTTTTAAGGAGAGAGAATGTTTTATATGAAGAGTAAAGCTCTGCTCAGAGGAGGTTCCATGATGCTGAAGCTTCAAACTCATATTCAGAAAGTCCTATAAATTTTTCAAAGACACTGTATTGGCCTAAATCTGTTCCTACTGAATTCCAGGGCTGTTAATTTTGACAGAAAACTAATTAGGACAATGCTGTCCCATATACTTTGTACTATTTAGCAGACAGCAGTTAAAAACAGAGGGCTCTAAAACCTTCTTCCTAGATAAAAAATGTTTTATTACTTTTCCAACTCACTCAGCAGAAACAGCGAAAGGAATGGACCTAAATCTGTTGTCCATACCCAAGTCCTGTGCACTTCCTCAAGGCTGTGGTGCTCAGTGGCAGGGACAGGAGGGCCATGAGCAGCACAAAGGCTGCAGGCTGGGCAGGCAGCCCCCAGCTCCACAGGTCTAATGAGGACTCCTGGCCCAGCTACATCAATAGCTTTTGGCAAACCATTTTCTGCCTCAGTTCCTCACATTTATGGAGTGGAGATGATGACAGTGTTCTGTGTTTGTAACTGTTATATGCATTGGTTTAAGTGTTATTATTTTACAGGGCTTTTTATTCACAGCCAATTACCCAACTCTCAGAGGGAAACTGAGGCACAAAGCAACACTAATTGCCTAATGTCATTCAGTAGGCCAGAGCAGAAGTAAGGTCTTCAGAATTTTACATTATCCTCTAAAGTTATCTACAACCTTGGCATTACACAGTAAAAATTAGCTTGCTCTTTGTCCAGCACTGTCAGATAGCACGATACTTGCTTACTTCTGCTAACACTGCTGTTTAGCTGGCTTGTTGTTGCTCTTGTTCCTGCAGAGAAACATAATATTAGATTTGTAAAATCACACTGGATGTGAAGACACTGTGATAGTAAATGCAGGATTACTGTCTCACTGCAGGCTCCAGCAGCAGGGAAAGTCGGTGATGATGTGGGCTGCTCACGGTCTAACACAAGAAGCTTTAATGATGACAAGAGGAGCACAGAACAAGAACACCAAGAGCTTTACTTTTCACAGCAGCAATCTTTTCTCTTAGGATTACTCTAAAGCAAAAAAAAAAATCTTGTTCTGCAATGGATCTGTTTTCACAGCAAGGGGATAACTGATATTTAAGATGAATAAGAATAACTGAGGAACCTTCTGGTCTGGCCTAGATCAGAAGAGGCGAGATGCATAAAATCAGATGCCTGTATTCCCCTCTCCAAATTATGGTTCCCACCCAAAAAGGTACAACTGTTTCACCTTATGAGGATGCTGCAGTCCTTATCACTTTCTGCCCACTTACTGCCTTACTGCTGAGGCATTTCTATGGCAAATGTAATACAATTCTTGTAAATGGAACTTGGGGATACCCACTACTTTAGGATGAATGTTTGTGGCTGTACCTAGATGCACTGACACCAGGAAAGGAAACCTTTAGAAGTATCAATCGAACTATCCATCATAAAGCATGCCAGACTTTTCCTCAGGGAGCCTCAGGAAAGTTATGGATGCAGAAGCTCAAGAGCTCTTGTCGGAAGAGCTTGCATTTGGCTGCTGCATTGTAATTTGACCCTATAAGAATATGACACACAAAACAGAAGGAGAGAGCTGAGATATGGGGAACTCAATTCCAGTCAGCACCAGAAAAAGCACCCATTAATTTAGGATGCTGGAGACAATCAGTGCCTGCCTTTCTCCTTCTCTTCATAGCAGGTGTTCTCTCACAAGCCTCTTATCAAGCAGTGTAAGTAGGGAAGCTCTGTCTGACCAACACACAGTGCTTCACCGTTTATTGAGTTCTTTAATAACAATAACATCGTAGTAAAACAACATTTTCCAGCTCCTCCCGTGCTGCAGAGCGTGGCACACTGAGAACTGAAACAATGAGCTGTGACGTGCAGCTGGACAGGAAGAGCTGAAGATGCGGGGAGGTTTCCTTTAGGCACGGAGGCTGGGCTGTGACGCAGGGGAAGCCCGTGTGTTCCCGGACGGCTCTGCTTGCAGCCGGGAAGGACAGGCTGCCTGGACATAGTGTCTGCATGTGCTGTTCCTGACACAGCTGCCAGGGAGGGTGTTTATCTTACCTTGAATAAAGCAAGGGACACTGTGCAAAGACAAGCAGGGGTGCTAAGAATATGATCTTCACATTGAAGCCCTATGGAAGAGTCACAAATACAAATCACCTCTCAAGATGAAAATGGAGCAATTCATGCAGTCAAGTTCAGCAACTTCTCATGCACACCAGCACTGCAAAGCATAACCACAGAGTAGAAATGTGGAAAAGCAAGAGAAGAATATAGCTACCCCAAGTGGAACCTGGGCAAGACATAGAAATGCAGCCCTCCTTTCCAGAAATTGCTCAGGGAATGCCTTATTTGCACCAACAGCTGTAAAACCGTGAACCTCAAGCCTTAACTTCAAAAAAAGTGCACTTCTAATATCTAAGTGCCACTTAGGGACTCAAATGGATGGGTGCCAACAACAGAGCCATTAGCACCTACTCATCCATGGAGGCTTTCTATCTAAAAATCCCATTTGTCAGCAGAGTCTCAGCAGGACTTCAGTATGATAAAAACCTCCATGACAAGTTCTAAACTTACAAATTAACATATTCATTTACTTATCCATGTGTAAAAGTGTCACTTAGACAGCTTTCTGGAGCATCAATGCCTAATCCAAAGCCACCTATTACAGCTTTCCATTTATTCCTGGATTGAGAATCAACTCAACTTCAGCACAATTGAAATATTGTGTAGAATTACACAACAGAAATACTGAGACAGTTTCAAGAGACTGAATACAAGGTTTATATTCACTCCTACATGCTGAATGCCACCTACAAGGAAGTACAAGCCCAGGCTGGTGCCCGCCAAAATCCTACTGTAAAGCTCCTGTGCCACTGATGTTAAGAGGAGCTGTGCAAGGATCTGTCCAGACAAGGCATCAGGGAGTAAAGCTGTAACAGCCCCTGGCTTTCTGGATCAAGGTTGTTCAAAGTTCATTCACTGCAGCTGAGAGGTCTGGATGTTTGGTGTTTTAATATAATACCTCCATCTGTAACTCTATAACAAAATTAAGAATGAATCTTATGTAAACTCTTGCATAAAATCTTTGGTCATAGAGGATTTTTAAATAATTTTGTAAGATAGTCAAAATAAGCATAATAATGTTTCATAAAAGATGACAGCCCCAACCCCCAACTCACAGTGTTTCAATGGAAACAGGACAGCCAAGAAAATGCAATGTAACAAGTTTTATTTTTCTCAGCACAAGATCTGCACCTTTCCACTACTGACACACAGGACAAGTAGGACTGAGAATGAAGAGAATAATTTGGTGCTGTCTGATACAGAAAGCAGATAGGATTGCAATGGCAGAATAGCACACATGGACACTCCTGTGGGTCCAGGCTGCAACAACATAACACCTGGGTGCTCAACACCAGTTCAAATCAGGTCATAAAATCGAATTCATCAAAATAACCCTTTAAAAATAGATTGCTACAGTTAGTTTCCTCTGGAATCTAACTGCTTCAGGCTCCTGCCTGAGCCACTGTTTGCAAGGTGTCCTCACAGAAAGGAAAACTAATGTCTAGGGAGGTTTAAATGTAGTTCCTGGAACACTTCTTTGGGAAAATACGGACAGAGACTGGAAGAGCAAAAAGGGAGCCAGGAGAGGAGATCGCTCCAGAAGTCATTAGCTACAGCTGCCAACATAGCTGCATGTCAGATTAAAAAAAAAAAAACAACAAAAAAACCCTAAAATCCCCCTGCCAAAAAAACCAAAAAACCCACAACAACAACAAAAAACCCCTTAGTCCTGCTTGCACATCTAGTCTGCCCTCCATGCTATCCTATGAGTTTCAAGATTTTCAGTTTAAACTGTGTAAAGTCTCTGTCTTGACCATTTGACTTTCACCTACTGTGTGTGCAGAGGTCACTGCATATCCCAGGAGCAGGGCAAGAGGAAAACAAGTGGTAGACTCCCCCCCAGAGCACTCTCTCATTCAGTACAACTAATTGGAGGCACACTTGGATTGGAGACATCTAGAAAACAGAGCCAGGGCATGGGTTTGCTGCTTCTTGTCTTAAGAGCTACAAAACTGAACACAGGATTTAAGGTGCCTCATCCGTGTGAATACAGGGCATTAATCACTTCCCTGGCCCTGCTGGCCACGCTGTTTCTGACACAAGCCAGGATGCCACTGACCTCCTTGGCTATCTGGGCACACTGCCAGCTCATGGCAGCCCTCACAGTGCTGTGCTTTGCACTGGTACCTAGAAAGGCGTTGATAACACACCAGTGCTTTGGCTACTGCTGAGGAGTGCTCACAGCACCAACACTGTCTCTCACATTCCCTCCCTCACCAGGCAGGCTTGAGAAGGGACATAGCCAGGACAGGACCCAAACAAACCAACGGGATATCCCACACTGTATCATGTCTGCTCAGCAACAAAGCTAAGAGAAAGGAGGAAGAAAGGGGGTCATTTGTTAATCACAACTCTTGTCTTCTTGAGCAACTATTATGCAGGCTGAAGTCCTGCTTCCCAGGAATTGGCTGTGTTGCCTGCTCATTGGAAATAGACATTAAAACATTTGGTTTTCCTTTGCATCCAACCTTTCTGTGTCCAACCTTTGCTTTTTCTTTATCAAGTTGCCTTCATCTTTAACCATGAGTTTATTTTTTTTTCCATCTTATTTTCTTCCCCCTGGCCTGAAGAGGAGAATGACCAAGTGGCTTGATGGGCACCAGCCAAGGTCAGCCCACCAGAGACAGGGGGAAGAGAGCTCCCACATTAATCTCTATAGGCCTCAGACTGGTGAACACTGCCTGTGCTATACCTCCCACAGCTTCTGTCCCTAATGATAACTTCCAGAGGAAGCTTTCCTTTGTCTGTATATTCCCAAAGGAAGATGCAACGTGACTTTCTGTTGGTCAATGTGAAAATTACTCTTCAGAGTAGCACCTAATTAGAAATCTCTGGAGTTTTCTCCTTCACATATTACACAGAGAACACTGCTGGGCAAACAGAGGTGGGATGTGCAATCAGTGCTCTTCAGAAAGCCACAGGTATTTACTCTGCCCTGGACAATGCCACATTAAGCAAACATTTAGAATAGTAACACACAGGTTCTACATTTGCTAGATATAGTCCAAGAGGAAAATGTATGAGGAAAATGAGACCAAGAAAAGGAAATCATATACTATGGTTATAGCTCTATTAAACTCAGCTGTATGGAACCAGGCAGGAGGTTCCTTCTTGTGCCCCAAGTAACTAACATGCTCATGGGAGACATTCCCAGCACAAACTCTATGGTAGAGTGGGTGACTCTGTGGCAAAAAGGAACCTGGCACTTGTAAACAACCACAAAGCAAGATGAGAGCTGTAAATGGCTCCTGACAGCACTCCCTTCATGGAGAGATCTCTGTGAAATACGGAATATATCAGCAAATCTGGGCTAGAAAGCAAAGCATTCCTAGATAGGTGGAACTTTTTAATAGCATGCCATTCAATTTCTCTTACATTTAGTATTTAATAGATTTAACTTTAACAGCAGCACACTCATTACCAAAAAGGCACAGGGACCTCACCAAACAGTGAGCAGAACAGACCCACAGCCCAAGTGCCTTCTTTTGACAGCATTCAGGTACTGCTGTGATGAGCAAAATCATGTGGATGTCTTAACACATTAAACTGGAAATATCCTTACTCTGCTACCAGTCTTCTTTGGCCCTATCCCCACACAAGTCTGACACCTAAACACAGGCCAAAATTTCTGCCTGTATCAATTATTGTAGCTCCTCTGCTGTCACTGGCATTGAGACATTTCTTATACCAGCTGTGGCTCTGACCTACGCATATTTAAAAACAGGGCCAAGCACCATAAAAATCTTAAGACCATTTGACTTCTTGGTGTGGACATAGGCATGGTGTGTTAATCTCATTTCCAGGACTAAGGCCAAGAAGTACAACCTTGTCTGAAGTAGGTCAACTGCATCCACATACAGGAACCCATACCAAGTGGCTCAAGAAGAGACGAGAGTTTGCACACCTCTCTGATTTCACCTGTCACTTCAGCATGAACTTTTGAAAATCCTACAGTAAAAAGTGATTGGTGTATTTTTCCTGGTCTATGCCCTGCCAAAAAAAGGTGAAGCCACTCAGTGCTTTGTCAGGGTTTGCTCCACCACCAGGACATGAGTTTCTCAAAAATATGGGCACCAAGTCCTCACAGTCTCAAAAGAATCACTTACTACAGCTTTGTGCCTCATTTTCCCCTTTTGGTAGATGAAATTTCCCTATTTTACACAAAGACTGCAAACCTCAGAATGTTCTTAAATGCTGTACTAATTTTGTGTATTATTTCTAATTGCTGTTATCTCCATTAGCACTGCACACCAAGAGGAGCTGAGGATGGCTGAGCCAAGCAAAGAAATTATTGTTCACCCTGCTGGATGTCAATCCCTTCTTGATTTTGGAGGTAGGTGCTGTAAAAACTTGCCCTTTGTCCACCTGAGAAAGAACCTATCATTCATTGGGTTTGACCTATTGCAAACGAGCATCATAAGGCCTCCAGGCTGAAACATTATGATGGAGCTGAAGCTGGAACAACCACTGAAATCAACCCAAATCACAGCAACCAGGTCTAAGTTGCCACTAACACCTTACTGCACAGCTTCATGATGAAAACAATCAGCTTTAAAAAAAGAGAAAAAAAATCTTTTTCTATTATAAGGATTTATATGCTGAGAAGTGTCATTTTTACAAACCCGCATTACCACATGGATCAGTTCCAAATGATTTAAGTTCAACCAATCAACAGTGTTTCCCTTCCAATTTTAGCATCAGAGGTGTTCTGAACCAAGACACACTTAAAAACTTTCTCATAGCTCAAATAGTTCAAGACAGTCTCATTAGAGATTTGATAAATAACTTGAAGCAGCAGACACATTACAGACTAGCAAGGATCTGTAAGAGATAGCTGACCTATTTAACAGCCCAGCTAACTTCTGAGCAGGACTGAGTTGAATAGAAGCAAACTGTTAACAGGACATTCTCACACCTTAGATCCAAGTCCTGGAAGCTCACAAGATCATTACTATTTACCCGGTAGGCCTGACTTTCTCCTTCAGACTAAATTTATCTGAATGCTTCAGACTGACTCAATTAGCATCACTCCTGAACTCTCTGCCTCGGCACAGAAAAGCAGAGCAGAGAAGTTAAATTGCTGTGAACAGAGTGGCAGTCAGATCCAAGGAGGTCGGCTCTCCATGACATGTTTCTGTGAACAAGAGGCATTAAACATGAAGCAGAACACGCAAGGATTTTGGCTCTGTGTCTTCACTTCATATGGAAATGCCTTCTTTTCACAGCATCAAAGCAAGGCAGGCATCTGGTGCACGACTATTAAAAGACTGCAGTGTGATAATAAGTCTTCAGTGGTGGGGGACATCTAGAAAAGAAAACCTTGCTATTTTCTCTGTGCTTTGTAATCGTTTTTATGGCTGCTCTACCCAGTCTGAGCATGGAACACGCACAGGTTTTTCCTGTTCCTTCCTTTCACTATGCACCCAGGCAATCTTGCCATTTTTTCTCTAGTGTGTCAGAAAACCTACCTTTGGCTTTCTACCCCAAAAGCTACAACTCCAATCAAACCTCTTATTGTCTCATTCCTGTGACTTCCTCTGGCTTCTGACCTTCTCCACACTGAAACTGTCTGTTTCCTTTCCACGGAGGATGCAGGTTGTGATCTCTTTCTTAGCCAAGTGCCCTCCAGTTCTGAAGTGATCTGTTAGGTAACTCTATGGCATTCCTGCATGCTTTCTGTACAGTTTTCTCATTTCTTCCCTATCTTTCTGCTTGTATCTTATTCTCAGCCAGTTCTTCTGCTCTGCACCCAGTGCTTGACTCCGTAACTCCTCAGACTTGTCCTTCAGATGTGTTTAAAAACAAAAGCAAAATGTCAATCTTTGCTTAAATGAAATCACAGTTTACTAGATGGCTTTTATCGTAAGCACTCAGTGGCAAGGATCATCTTTTTGTTCAGTGTTCATGCAGGATCTGCTTCAGAAGGAACTAATCAGTGACTGAGACAGCAATACAAATAATAAACCCTGGTAGAGAGCCACCATAGTATTATGACAATACCATGGGTTCTAGAGGAGGACAGCCCAAGTGGAAGTTTAATTGCATTCACTCACAGTCTTTTGAATATTCTCAAGCACTTACAGCTTTAAAAGCTGTGCAGACTGACAGGTACAGCACTCGAATAGCCTCCTGAAAACCAAAGGCAACTCACTGAAAGTTTTCATCTGGAGTCTCCACTAAACTTGTCCTGTGGGAAAAGACAGTAGTAAACAGTGGAAGAGAAACACAGTCCAGATATTTCCACAGAAAGTAAATCTGCTTCCACAGAGAACTGCATATTTCTTGCTAGCTATTATTTTTAACCTCTCGCAGATTTATTTTTACTACAATTTAAATGTATCTGTTATATGCCATAACATTATTATTATGGGAGACACTAAAATAGCAAAGTATTCTAGGCACTTGATACCATTTTACAGAATAGGGAATTACAGCCCAGCAATGCCTTGACTGCTGCTCACTGCAGCAGCCACCAATGCTTGTGACCCCCCCTTTCAGCCTTGCTTCCTATAACTCCTCTGTGGAGTTACTCTCAAAGTTGTGGTGTTCCTTCTTTTGCAGTTTAACTGGCTGGGGAGAGGGAGGGGGGCAGCAAGAGGGGAAAAGAAACTAAAATTAATTCAATTTATTAGGATGAACTTCTGATTTCTGCTGCCAGGCTGTGGACACAGCTTTGGGCTCGCAGCCCACAGCTTGAAGCTGCTGAAGCCATCAGCTAAGCCTACACATCTCATACCAAAAACTACCTGGGATATTTTAGAATCAGAGAACAGTTTGGATTGAAAGAGCCCTTTAAAGATCATCTAGTCCAATACCCCTGCCACAAGTAGAGACATCTTCCGCTGCCTCAAGTTACCCAGAGTCCCATCCAGGCTTCCAGGGATGGAGCATCCACAACTCCTGTGGGCAAACAGTTCAAGGATTTTATCATCCTCATCATAAAAATCATCTTCCTTATCTCTAGTCTGCACCTACTCTCTTTTACTTTAAAAATTATGCTTCCTGTCTTTCTACAACTCTCTAAGCCTTTCCTCATAGGACAGGTGTCTAACTCCTCCTATCATTTTTACAGAGCTAACCTCGAGGCTTTCATTCTGTTTTCCACTAAACTATTTTAAATAAGCCAAAGTTTGTGCAAGGGTCTCAGGCTTTGGCTTTAGAGTGTGTACTCTAATAAGACCAAGGAAATATATTTAAATAAATAAATTCCATCTTTGATAATCAGCTTAGCTTTTCAGTGCTCCAATACTAAGCAACATCTCTTCATTGACTCAAGCTATGGTAGATCATAACTTTCTACTCCTGACAAACACAGCTGGGAAAGCTCTTTATGTTCAGCTTGGATGCTGTTTGGCACAACAGACTGACATTGATTTGCAAGACTGATGAAAAATATGCATTGCTAATTTTCCTAAGTGCCATGCCAGTGCCTTTGGGGGCCATGCATTCACCCACCTTCCCATACAGTAACAGGATTTGTTCCCAGCTAATGAAGCAGACTTCACATCAACCAAGGAAAGACTTTAGTTAGGATGTCCTCCTTCTTCATTACTGAATGATATATTCATGTAAAAGCACTAAAGTTGATGATATCTTTAAAATACATTTTTTTCCGTAGTGTGGGGGATAGAAGCCGCTAATCCCTGCAGATCTCCTTTTTCTCCCCCATTGCCCCCGTGGTTTATCATGTCCAATTAGCCATCTGCCGTGCCCGCACTGCCACACAAAAAAGCCCCCTCTCCTGCGCCACAGCCCATCAGCGGGGCCATTGTCCCTGCTGACAAACAAGAATCAGACACTATTGTTTCCAGCTGACGATGCTGCTCCCAAAGTAGGCTGCCAGTTGCCACTAAAACAGCGGGAGCACCAGGGTACGCTCCAGGAGCCAGGAACCATGCCAGCAGCACCGATATTACCGGGGAACCTACACAAAGCTATACATGTACGTACCTTTCTGAGATACATACACATAGAGAGAGATAGATAGATTTGCTGATTTCAGGTAACAAACCAAC
The DNA here is from genome assembly GCA_013400435.1 of Pycnonotus jocosus. Classification (NCBI taxonomy): domain Eukaryota; kingdom Metazoa; phylum Chordata; class Aves; order Passeriformes; family Pycnonotidae; genus Pycnonotus; species Pycnonotus jocosus. The sequence goes on from VWYP01023767.1 coordinate 565,928, forward strand.
CCGGGGCAACCACTGCCCCTTCTGTGGCAGCTGCACTGGGGCATGCCTGACCCGCTGCCTTTACTGCTGCACAAAGCAGGCACCTGGCAAAGAAAGGGTCACAATCCCCAGAAGAGAGCAACATCTTGGAGTCAAATCTTTCCTTGTTATGTTTTTATTATGATTATCATTTTAAAGATAAGGCATGTCTTCTACCACTTCAGCACAGCTAATTCCATGCACCAAAACTACCCTCCCTCCACACACACAAAAAGTATTTTAAAAACCTGAAAACTCCACCATGCCTACATGGGTACTAATTATGTAACAAGGTTAATTTAATTTCTCTCAAAACAACATACACTCACCCTTCTTCCCAAGGCCACTTCAGTAAAAGAAATGACCAGAGCAGCTGGTCTGCCAGTCACCAAGATGTTAAATTGAAGATCATTTCCTCTTATTATTCTCAGCAAAACATGATGTGACCTTACACTAAAACTACAGCCTGCCTAATTACGGTAGTTTTGTTCCATCACTGAAACTGAAATGCTGGCTCATATAATTAAGGTTACTAAAAAAGGAATTTCATTTTTAGTTTTAAAGGTAATTTGTTGCCTTGAAGTGCAACAAATTAGACTTATGTACCTGAATGTTTTCATTTTGTGCAATTTGAAAAAAACAAAAAACACTCCTAGATTTTAGTAAGAAAGCCACACGTTGATAAGAGACAAAGAACCCCAATAAAGCAAAATTTATTTCAGGCAATCATGAATGAAAATGAGCAAACAAAATGAATATTTATATTTCAAAGTAGAAACAGAATTATCTTCTAAGTTCTTGATTAAGTAACAGAAATTACTTAAATTTCAACAAATGTTTTAAATTATATTTAACACTGAGCAGTGAATATACATCATTTCAATACATCACTTTCAATGTCCACTGAATAGTTCAAAATAAAATAAATTAAAAACAACTGAAACTAATGTGAATGCACAGTAATCACACAGGTTAATGACTTTCACAATGACTTATAAACAGAGGAAAGCCTTTGCCCTGGATTCAAATACAAGGATCATTCTGAATCGAATATGAAATACAACATGAAAACTTAGATATTTTGCTGAAATGTTACTCCTTTCCCAGCACGAAATGCTCTAAATCCCATTTCAACACACTGCAGGCCACATATCACACAGGTGACTGACTTAAACCTAGATTTACGATTGCCACTGCAGTGCCTGGGCCAAGTTCTGTTTTCAGTTACATCTGTGAAAACTCCAAAGCAATTCCTCTGAAGTTTGCTGGATCTGTACAGCAGTAACACAATCCATCCGAGAAGTGGGATGGATTTCTTTCCCGAGTGGGAAAGAAATAATTCAAAATATTATGACTTCTCTTTTTTACAGTCTTTTATACTTTAAGGCTCTCCATTCAGACAATCATATTTGACTTCTCTTTTCATATCCAGGTCTCTTCTACAAAACGTGTATTGGAATATTCCCTGTTTTTCTTGCCAGATTCTCTAGGCAAAATTCCCCAAGTGGCAGAGTCCCTTCAGTTAAACACAGGGTGCGTGAGCCATGCAAGGCTGTAAAACGGGAGTTGTTTATGCAAAGAAATATTAAAAGCAGGACACCAGTCCAAATCAAACAAAAGCACAAATACCTCTAAGTCGTTTCATGACTTTAGGTTCCAGCCGTAAAAGGCACAGCACTATGGGTTTACAAGGCCTAATACTCCGTAAGTATTTTCTTTGATGTAACTATGAAGTACTTAAAATACCACTGGGTACTGTATGGTACATGTCACCATGGAGCAATAAAGCTCCTCCACATCCATAATCAGCCTTTCCAGAGACCATAAGGTCACAGCAGCTGAAACAACAGAATACTTCATTCCCAGCCTTCAAGAGGCCCAGAGCACCTGTGCAGCCAGAGGACTCCCTAAAAGGCTCTTAACATGGGGGTGTGCCTGGAAATTACAGCAAAGAAAACCCAGCAAACCCATCAAAGCCACTCCCATTTTTAAAACCTCATGTTTCCCCAGCAGGTTAATATTATGAAACTTGATAAGATACACTATGGGAGGCAGGTGGTAGGAAAGTGTGATAGTCATATTTGCCTGGCCAGGTTGGATTCTCATTTGTATCCAAGCCCCTCATCATTCCAAGACTCACATGGCCATCTAAGTTCACATGTAAAAAGGCCTACACAAGCACCATGAGGGTTCCTCTTTTGTGATGACTTCAGGATTACACTTTTCTTCTTTCAGAGTTTCAACCCAAAAACACAATGTAGGCAACAGGTTCCCCCCATAACTCCTGTAGGTGCCATATCAAGCCTTGTTACAGTGCCTGTGCACTTTACTAATGTCTGTGTTTTAAGTTTATGTTCCCTATTGCACCTTGACCAAGGATTGTGAACTTCAAGTACAGATGACCTCTGAACAGAAGCTGGGTGTGAAAGGCCTCTTCATCTGGAAGGAATTATTAACATTAATTATTAACACTAATTGAATTAATATCAAATATAATAAGTATCTTCCTACTGGCCTATAGTACAATGCAATCTCATCCAGAACAAACACATTGTAAATAACTATCAGCTATCATCCCTGTTGCCCTGTACATACTTCTGTGTGAGAACGAAGGAAGCAGTACGGGAAAGAAATGCTCCTCTGAACATAAATCATTCATTTAAATTGTTCCCTTCCAGCAGCAGATTAAAAGAGATCCTTCTTTTTTGACACAAGACCCCACAATCCAGCAGTTTCTGCCCCATTTCTTAGCAGCATCTGCATGGCAAGAGAGGGAAGAGGACAGTCATTCCCACCAAGACCTCTTGAGTCACCTGTAAGTCCTTTCCCATGTCTACATGAAAATTCCTGAACTAGCAAATCTGCCTCAGAGTCCTGAGGTGGAGGAGATGGGACAGCCACAGGGCAGAGCCACACAGCCTTCCCCATGCTCTGGGGAGGATTGGGGGGACCGGGTTCCCACCTGTAGCAACTCCTCCCCCACACCAATCACATGAAAAAATAAAAAACACCTACATTAGACAATAAAGAAAGAAAACAACAAAACTCATATTCCTGACAGGGTCGGAGGTCAAAGCCTTCAGAGACTGGTACAGATTTTGATTAGAAACATCACCTCAAAGAACACAAGAGCTTTCCACATGGTAGGACAGACCTGACAGTCTTTTCTGCAACAGAGCCTCGTTTAACAGCAGCACACATTAGCAGACCAGGCCTTATGAATCATAAAGTTTCAAGGTAAGAAAGCCAGGCATCATAGGAACACCTCACCCCAGCGACAACTCAATTGAATCAATCTACCTGCTCTACAAGGAGACACTTGAGTCCATCAACCTCAAGGAGCACTTCTCTGCTGACATCATTTCAAGCACATCTTTTGTTCAAACAGCCTAGCCAATGCCAATCATTTTAAAGTTATTTAACAGCAGAACTGCCAGTCACTCATGCACAAATGAAGAACACTAGAAGTATGGCTGGATGAAAAGCAGAGAGCAAACAGAATAATTCATCGCATCCAAAGGAGATGGAACAACGTCAATTTTCAACTCACAGGAAGTATCGATGACAAAGTCGGCATCTTTGTATCAGACATAATCAATGTTATACGTAAGTGCCAGAAAAATAGATGAGAAAATAAAACAGTACCTGCTAGTGCACAAGAAATATGATGACTACTTTTGCTAGTAATTGGTAGTTTGCTAAATTGTTCTGTCACTGACCTCTATAAATATTTAAATTTTTGGTAAAGAATTTCCTTACGTGTTTCATCCCTGTATCCAAAACACACTTCAGAAATTACTGCAGCTTAAGCAGGAAGCTAAAGCTTTATCTCTGTGTCTGTATTCAAAGGATACCTCTTATTTGTACACTTTGAAAGTGACTAACTTTATGTTTGAAACTGTAAGTATTTGGATTCCATTCCACACAATAAAAAAGTTTCAGTGCACAATTAATACAGGCTATGAAGATTTCCAGAGAACTTGGTCATATTTTACCTGCCAAAAAAACAGACTTAAGAAACTTGGTAAGGCATAGATCCATAGGTTTTTACTCAAACAGAAGCAATAAGACATCATGCAGAAATTGCTACTACAATTCAGCAGATGGTGTTATCCTAGAAATCAGAGCTGGAGACAGCAATAGTAATTTCTGCCTTTCACGTCCCTCTGCCTGTTAATTTTTATCCCAATTACATGGGATTGATTCTCTGAAAGAGAATTCCTGAATTTCTTACTGCCTATATCAGACGATGAAAATTAGAACAGTCCCTTTCCTGCCTGACTCCAGGGAGGTTTTAACTGACTGCCAGCATCAACTACACAGTTGTTAAATCCACCCTTTCCTTAAAAGTAATTCCTAGTTCTCATCAGTGTAAGCACCAGAACAGACCTTCCTTTATTAATTCATGTTAATTTCCTCAGTTTGCCTGTCCAGGTACAGCTCAGAAAGCTGCTGTCTCGAGTGTCCCCGCCGATAAGGGACGGGTACCTCAAGTGTTTGGGTGCTACTGGGGGAGCTGCTCTGTGAGCGGCGCCACTCCCAGCATCAGCCTCCTCTGCCGGTAGCAGGGAGCAGCCTATCGATCCTCCCGGCTCAGTGCAAAGCCCAGCTGCTTGCTAAAAGCCTCGGAGAGAGGTTTAGTTGCTTCGACTCTGTTTTTTTAAACAAATTATGAGCTCATGTTTTTTCATGTGGTAAGTGTGAATTTGGGAAGAGTTCGGGCTGTTTAGTAGAAGCTTTGGTTATCAGAGCAGCTAATCTTTAAACCATATACATTCATTTCTTATTTGATGTGAGCAAGTAAGACAATGGTTATGCTTTACAAATCCAGAATGCAAGTCAGGACAAGCTATAGAAGAAAAAAAATCTAGTATCAAGGGAAAAAGAATGCTAAGTCAGTGCAGGTCTCTGTAGCTATGACAAATCAAACCCATCTCACAGTCCTTACTCAGACAGGATTGCTATTGTCAGCCTGAGAGGTGTGGGAGTCAGTTGTGTCCTGGCTACGATTCTTCTCCCAAGCCCCACATCAGCTGTTCTCTCCACCATCCATTAAACCCAACTTCACACAGTGCACAAACCTGCAAGTGAAGAGGCCCCAAACAACACAGAGAAATTACACTGTCATTTCACACAAGTCATACCTGTGCTCGTGCTTTCCCCATTTCTCAGGGATGTTGCCAGCAGACAGCCAAAATTAATTACTAATAGTCTGGGATTTTTTTTCCCCACATCATCATTTTGGACACAAGATGCTATGTAATGATGCGGAAACAAGAATTCTGCCATCTTCTTTGATGAAGTTTAAGGTGAAGCAGACAACCATCAGGGATGGCCTATGAAGCATAATGCTTCAGTGCAAGGATAGGACTTAGGCACCTTTCCCAAGCCCAGGTTCCGGTGGTTTTGTTGCCTTAAGACACAGAAGTGTTAGGAGACTCTCTGAAATCTCAGGGCTAAATGTATAATGCAGGTTACAAGTGCATTCACAATCTACAGGTGAAATTTAAGGTGAAGGAAGAAAGAAGCTTAAGAGAAATGTCTAGCCACATGGCTCTCAGTTCTTTTCTCTCATTTAGGAATACTTTTTCATATGAGCTAGACAGATTTTACTCTCTCCAAATTCAATTCTGCTAACGTGCTTACATTGAGAAGGCAGTGTCACAGAGAAATGATTCAGCTTTGGGTGAAGAAGGGGAGAGAGTGACAGGGTAGGGGGAAACTTAATGAACATTCCTTTTAAAAGGAAAATTGGTGGGTTGTTTTTTCTTTTCTTTTTTCTAACAAATCTGTCATTGTTGAGACTGAGGAAATTATCTTGTAACCAGGTAGGCTATCAACAGGCAAATACCCTATGGCTTAATGACTTGTGGATCATAAGATACACACAGCCAGACCTTATTATACTTATCCTCAGATCAAAGGGTTTTCACATAAATGGGGTGCAGTCTACCATAGCATGGAGCTGCTGCAGGCCTTCAGGATTTTACTTCTTTAAAGTTTTGGTGATTACATAATCGCTTTTCTGTAACTGGAGCTCAAAGCATTGTGTGTAGCTAATGAGCAGGTAGAAGAAGGAAAACAGCTGAAAAGCAGTCTTGACAAACAGCTGTGGCAGTAAGTGTCAGTCCTAGCCCAAAAGGGTCAATCCCCTTATGAAACAAGTACTTAATCCTTTACAATTTTTAATTAAAATCTACCAAGAAGATTATAAAACTTTCTTAAGATTTTGACGGGGGAGGGAGCGAGGGAGAAGGAGGAGGTGTGTCATGCAGACCACAAGTTGCTTCAGTTGAGATGCTCATCCTGTGCAAAGCCATGTTTCAGAGCTGGGGGCTCCCACACCAACACCTCTTCACAAACGGAGAGATGCAGTGGGGACCCCAGCACGTACCTACTGCCCACAAAATTTAATTAACCACTGCTTCATTAGCAAAGGCTCTCTACGCTCTGCTGTAGTACAGACACACTTTGGCTGCACTTCAGCATCCTTTGAATCGGGAGAGCGAAACACAGGGCTCTCATCCAGCCCTGAGCTTCTTAGCGAGCCCGTCTCCGCGAGGTCAGCATCCCCGGCCGGCAGCGGGGCTGCGGGCGAGCGCTGCCCAGGGCGCCTCTGCGCTCACTCAGTGTCCACCCGAGGGCAGCAGGGGTAGCGCCCAGCGCTTCGCCCGGCTGGAGCGGGGCAGGCAGCCAGTTCCGCTTCCAAATACCAGCCGGTACCCGGGTGGCCGCCGCCGCC
>VWYP01023767.1:572693-742919 GCA_013400435.1 Pycnonotus jocosus
CCCCCCCGGCCGGGGGCGGGGGCCCGGCGGGGCCCAGCCGGCGTCCAGCCGGCGCTGCTTCTCGCGGGGGTGACAACGCGGCAGCTCTCCCCGAGCATCCCCGCGGGGCTTTTGTGCCCGCTTGGGGCGGGGGCCTGGCCGGTCCTCTCCCGAGGCGGTGGGAGCGCAGCCCCGCGGTAGCATCCTCCCAGGGGCGGGAAGGGCGACAGAGGCACGGGCGCACCGAGGGGCTGCGGCGGACAAAGCGAGGACACAGGCGGGGACCCCCTCCATCCCCTCTTCTTCCCTCCCCGCGGCTCCGCTGCTGGCGGTGCCCGAGCCGCAGCCGCCAGCCCCGCATCCCGCGGCGGAGGCAGGGCCCGGCGCTGCCCTGGCCCCTTCCCCGCGGCTCCCCTACCTGTTCGGAAGAAAGCATCCACCTCGGAGTCAGGGACAGCGCCTTCCTCCGCCGCCCCTTCGGCGGGATTCATGGCTGGGGGAGAGGCGGCGGCGAGCCTGGCGGCTGGTAATATCCAGTGAGTTAGGGAGGAGGAGAGCCGAGAGAGAGAGAGAGAGAAAGAGGGAGGGAGAAGAGGAGGGAGGGAGGGATGGAGGCGCGTTCAGCTGCGAGCCCAACCGAGCGCCGCTCGGATCATCCCTTCCGCGGTGCCTGCGGGGCGGCTGCCCCGGGGCTGGGCTGCGCTGCCCCCGGNGGGCGGGGCGCGGGTCTGGCCGCTCCGGACGGAGCGGACCGGGCACAGGTGCGGGCACGGACGCCCTGCCGGGGCCGGGAGGGAATTTTTGTTTTATTCCCTACCCCTGGACCCTTCACAACCGTATCGCTGTGCATCCCTGGGCTGCACCGCTGCCATGTCTCCCCTCTGATGAACAGCCGCGGGGGCACGGCGCGGCGATCGGCTGTTAGCTGGGCAGATACTCGGGGGGCGAAAGTGAACGCTGATGTGGATATACGGACACAAAAAAATGGGGTTTGTTTTGGGGTTGGGTAGAGGGTTTAGGGCTTGGGGGTTTTTTTATGTTCAGGATCTGCTGGGCACGATTGCTTTGGAAAGGATCAGCGAAACTGCATGTTGTTGCAGGTATGCCTTCATATTTTATTCTTTACAGTCCTCGGTGACTAGAGAGCCAAAAAGGAGTTTGGAAAGCCAAGATCTTGGTCCCAGCCCAGACATTGATTCTGCTCGCTAAATGATTTTGATTTCTCTACTGTAGCTCAAATATTTGTGATTTGGGACAATAATTGTCTCAAAAGGAGTGCTGTGAGGAATACTTGTTTGCACTTTGTTAGCCGCTGAGTTAAAAGTTCTTCCCTGAGTCCAGCTATCAAGACTTCAAGCACAGACAGGCAGAGACAGATGAAGACAGATGTTTGCCATTTGGGCACCTTCTTTTCCTGTTCACCTATTTGAAGTTTCCCCAGCTCCTCATTCTTCTACAATCGCACAACAGCTCTAAAATGAGCTTAAGGAGAAATGGTTGCTTTTTCACTTAACCACCACAGTAAAACAGGAATGTTACTCTCACACCTTACAGTTGTTCATCTTTGCTTCCTCTACTTTTAGAAAGAAAAAGTAACTGTTGGTTACAGAGGGATGTGATGACCCCTCTGGCTGTACTACCCTTGGATAACCCATCCTTGCTGCAAAACCCCATCCATCACTCTCAAGAACAGAAGTCTTTTAGCCAGAACACCCCCGTGGCCTCACCGTCTTTATCCTTTAGGGGTACTGCCTAATCATCACTCATTTGCCATTGAAAATCTCAGATGTTTAAGGGACTTGAGGACAAAACCTCTCCAAAAACCTGGTCAGCATGGAGGGACACACTGGAGCACTTCAAAAGTATCAGTCTAGTGAAACTTAAGGAAGAAAATACTTTGTCTAGCAGAAGTGTCAAAACCAACTGGTTGTGACACTGTTTGGATCAGTTCTCAATCCGTAGGTAGTGCAGCAACTGAGGCTGGCAGAACATTTTCTGTTTCAGCCCAGATTATTTTAGATGCCAGAGGAGCATCGGTTTCCTCCACCTGATCTCTTCTCAGTGGAACATAAGTGAAGGCTGGATTTGATGTATATTACACTTGATAAAAAGACTGAAAATTTCCCTGAAGAAATTTAACTGTCAAAATGGTATTGACCAGGCAGGATGAGCACAGAGATCCCAGTCACGTCTCCTCTGACCTTACTGTTCACTACTCCAACTGAAACAGAATGTGTCATGCCCAGGGACTCAGAAATAAGAGCAAACATCGTACAGAGATCCACCTAGAACTTTGTTTCTTCATTCCTTCCCTCCTGATAAGTCATGTGGTGCCATTTCCCATGCCTACCTCCAGCTGGTTTTAACTGAAGCCATTTATCTTTTAAAGTTTATGGATTAAAAAAGGTCATTTCACATCTGCAGGAAGTAGCAACGCACAGTCTGTGTCCAGGCTGCCAAAGCTCATTACAGACCCCTGTGCAGCCTCTAACTCCTTTCCTTAGGACTACCAGGACACCAGAAGCATCTCCATATCAGGCATGCCAGCAGTACAGTACAAGCATCTGAGTATAATCAGACTTGCTTCAGTGACCATTTACCCCTTCCACATCACAGCACAGTGCAGAAAAGCCTTCCCTCTTCCAGGCTTAAACAAACTGCACTATTTTGGATCCCATCACAAGATCTCATTTCTGAATATTCCCTAGCCCAAACCAGATTTGCTCCCCAGGAATCTTACATATGGGTTTATTCAGCAGTGTGAGCTTGGCAGCTGGGAAGAATGTGATTTCTTCATGACGCTTCAAATCCACTCAGGGTTTGGTACAACCTGGTTGGTTTTAGAGTTAAAGCATTCTGGAGCATCCTTAGAAGCTAGACAGGAGTTACCCATAAGCAAGGAAGGTTTAGCATCATCCAAAGGGAATTATATTTGTCAATGACAGAGAAATTTATATTTCCCTTTCCTTAGGAACCTTGCAGATGTGTCCTACAGCATCAGTTGTAGGAATTATATAGGCTATGAAAGCACATTTGTCTGTATAACCTCCAATCAAAGGTGTTAGAGCGGAGGGAGAGCAGTTCATTTAGCTTACCTACCATCCCAATACCTACAGAGATTTATGATTAATGATTAAACCAGTGGAATTACTCATATTTAACCATATAAAATACCAGTAACCATATTTAACCATATAAAATTCATTTCTTCTGAAAAGAAATTATTTTTTTTCCTTCATTGGAACATGAATGGTCCCAAATCTCTCATAATTTCAAACAAATGGGAATTTCCACTTTTTAAAGAATAAAGGTGTTTCAAGACTTTTTTTGTTAATGTCTATCAAGACTTAGCCATGCCTCTTTCTTGCTCATCTCTGCTGTGTAAGACACAGCAAGTTTGTTCTTCTCTGCTTGCAGCTCCACTGGCCAGGGAAGCCCTGTCCAGTTTGCTCACTGTTTTCATGGCTTTATCATTGAAGCACAGTCCTGCTGTCACATTTTGCACACACCTCTCATATGCACACACCATGGCAATGCAGGACAGGCAGTACTACAGTCTAATATCAGTAAACTTTCGTAGAAACCCAGACACTGAGTGAGCTACTGTTTTTCTTAACACTGCAAGCAGAACAGGGCTGTCACTGTAAAATATCATTAACAACTAGGAACCACCATGACTTCAGTTCAAGTCCCAGCAATGAGTTTACAGTTCTTGTCGTTCAAAGAAGAGCTGTTAAATATAGAATGAAATACTATCTGCAATGTATAATTCCCTTTTTAGATATAATGCTGAAGGCACCTACAGCTTCCTTGAAAAGCAAAACATGGAAAAAAAACCCCTGTAGAATTACATAAGCCAAAATACAGTAGTTTCACTGACAGACACTGCTTTAATCTTCTGCATGGCTGTACTTGACAAATACCTCAATCCATGCCAAACAACTTCGTTTAACTAGGTACGAATGTTTTTCTTTTTGACAGCCCCTAAAGCTGCTCAAAGATCAGAAACTGTCACACAGGCTTTTTGATTTAAGGCCTCTGCTACAGCCAAGTTTTCCAATGGGATGGCAATAGGTGGTATCTGAGATGAAACATTTTTTAGCTAAATCTCATGAGCTTGCATGCTACAGGATGAGAAGAGGGAGAAGAATGTGAACAAGAAATCAGTAATCATCTTTCCAAGACAGCAGATCCAAGACAGGAGAAATACATTCGATGGCTCCAGCACAGCTGCACTGCTGGAATCAGAACAGAACTCTGAGAAGGCACATGCAAAGTCCTGCACAAAGGCTCAAGAGGCCAGTGCTACAAAACAGAGTGCATGGGCCAAGAGTTGTCATTCAAAAGGGACAGGGAGAAAAACCAATCTGCCAGATTCAGCAGACGAGCTGCAGTCTGCAAGGTGCTGCAGAGACCGTCGCTTGTGCAGAAAGTCCCTCCCATTCAATGACACAGCAACGTCTGAATAGAGAATGTTTTTAGGAGGTGGGATTGAGAGAAAAACTGAATAGCAGAGCAGGAAAATGTAAGTCTTAAAAGCACCTAAGGCTGCCGTGTTAATAAGTTATTTGCAGCTACATTCTGGGTATGTGAGAAGAATTTCTCACATATGTTTAGGCCTATGTCTAGGTTATTAGACTTGAAATTACTACACTTATATGGGACCAGGCACAGTGGGGTGGAAATTTCCATCTCTCTTCTAGACTATCAGGAATCCTGCAAGGGAAAATGTGCAAGTCCCCAGAAACAGGGTGTTCAGAGAAGCCTCCAGGGCAGGATGGATAAGGCAGAAGACCTGTTCCATATGCTTAGACTCAAATGCCTATATATATATATATATGCCAAAGATTATTTCTGGCTCAACAGACACCACGCACACATCAAGGTTGTCTTTGCAGCACCCACATTCACACTCACACCTGTGGCTTAGCTCTACTGTTTGCTCAGATGGGGAACAGCTGTATGGGCAGGCATACAGGTATGGGCAGGCAGCTCTAATATCATGCTGAAGTCCCTATCCCAGTATCATCCTTACTCTTTTTATATTCCCACTCTGGATCACAGCTGAAGTGGGAATGTCTGCTAAGTTGCCATCTAGTCTCCTGCTTTTAGAGACAACATAAATTCCAATTTCTCCAAACTTGGACAGAAAGCTGAGCAATAATCACTTCTCTACACAAGCATCACCCCACCCACAAGAAAGCAATAGCAACTGGCGAAACAATTTACAAAATATAGAATATTTTTATCACAGTGGCAGTGCAAAGGTTTACTAGCATCATCAGTCAGACAAATGTGTTATCTCCATAAGTTCCAGAATTGCATTTGCCACTCTGGCCACAGAAGCTTAGACTGAATTGGCAACAAGCAGAGCAGCTGATGCATCCAAGAAGAAGACACAAGTCTTAGCTAAGTTTACAGATATGATTCTGGAAGAGACAACAGTGACTGAAAATTCTTCTCTCTTCGGTAACTATTTGGATTACTTTGTTAAATAAGTTGCTAATAAGTGCTAGTGGATCACAAATTCTTTAACTAATGAAATAAATAAATCTAAACACAAAAATAGTATTCCTCAGCCAGGCTCCATTTGCTACCTAAGGCTTGAAAAGAGAAGCTTGAGTTGGCCAAGTCTACACTGTACTTTTATGTACATAATGAACATCAGTCTTAAGCACTGTTAAGCTGGAACATTTTATTCTGAGTTTCCTGCAAACTTTTAATCCTGATTCTGAAGTTCTGCCAGATTCTTGGTGATACTGAGCAGCACTTATTTACCAGCAGCTCCTAAATTCTAAGCAATCTCCCAGGCAAATTCTGACCAGTGCAGAAAGAGTTACAGAACCAGACCAGAAAAAGGAAGCATTAAATATTGAAGTGTTTTTGGGAAGAATGTAAATGTACATAGTAGCTAGTCAGAAAACCAATTTTAAAGTGAAGCATGCATTAAAATTAAACAGTGACTACTACTTTATTACCACAAGCATTCATTTCAATGCACTTGTAGGATACTAATTTCACACATGGTTGGACATAAATACTAACCTGTTTTCCATTTCAGCAGTATAAATTAGTGTGAGAAAGAAGTTTCTTGCTGTGACAAAACTAGTAGTGGTGTATGCAAAAACAAAAACAATGTGAGCCTGGTTTGTTTGTTTGTTTGTTTTACAAAAAGCTAAAAGCTAAAGTTTGGATCTGTAAATGTGCCATAATGTTTAATCTTTGGATTCTCCTCAAAAGCCCTAGTAAAGTTAAAATTAATCAGCTAACACATCAAATTAGTCATGCATTCCTATTGAATCAGGTGACAACCTTTCAAAATCCCCTAGAACTCCTTACTACAAAGTACAGTCCTTGAAAATCCTGCCAGCAGCCCCTGTAACTCGCAGATGTTTATCCAGCTTAGTGCTTTGCAATAGCTGTAACACTGAAAATGTACATTGTGATGTTCATAACAGACTCCACCCACTAAGGGGAAAGTATTTTCCATTAATTACCCAAATGAATAAAGTTAATCAAACAAATTTAATTTTGCTATTAAGCAAAGATCCCCGTATCACTCACGTAACAAGTCTTATCTACAAATCTTTACCTGAGGACCTGTCAGAAGACACCCCTCTATCAGAATGGTCAGAAAATACCCAATGGTATTTTTGGAGGCAGTTTAGATTTGAGTTGTTGCTTGTTGGGTTTTGGGGTGGGTTATTTTTTTTGAGGGGGAGGTTTTAAAAAAATTAATGTATTTGAAGGCAGCAATCAGTAAATTATTGAGACCAAATCTGATGCACTGGAGTCATTCAGTGACTTTGAGTTTTCCCCCACACTCCTCCAGGCACACAGAGCAGTTCTTACAGCTACATCTCAGGGCAGTCATCACTCCTCCTGACACCAGGAGCAGGGCTAAGTCACTCAGTGTCCTCCTGCTTTTAAGTCACCACTTCTCTCCAGAGGGCTTTAAGAGCCTTGCTGAGCACACTTCCACTTCAGTCACTTTCCCCAGGTGTATTTTCAGCCTGGTTTACAGCTACAGCTGGAAAAGTTCCAGATGTTCTCCTTCCTTTATTGTCTTTTTGGCTTTTTATTTTCCACTAATAGCAGGTCTCCTTTCCCTGCTGCCTATAAACAGAGATTCACAAGGATGGAGAGTAGCCCCAGCTTCCTCCAGTATTGCTGCTACAGGCAAATGTGATGGAGGAGAGGTGCTGGGATACTGGGAATACAGAAGAAGCACATGTGACTGCACCCAGAAACTTGTAACTAGACAAGGAGGAAGATGTGCCCACACTCTCACATCCTCATGCCTCCCAGAACCCCTGGGCTGAGGACCAGCCTTCCACTCCTCTCCACAGTGACTCCAGACCTGCAGTGGTACTTTGGAGCTCAGTTCAAACCCCAGCTTAGCCCTGAACTTTAAAAGTAGGTCTCTACTGCCACCACATCTAGTTCAGAGTATCTTACATTTCTCATGCATTAAAAGGTCAGGGATGGATTCCTGTGACTCCCAAGGAGACCTAGAGAGTCAGGGATGAGAATGTACATATATACATACATAATGTACTGAAGATTCCTGATGAGGTTTGTGCTCATTCCAATGAATGCAAGTATTAATGTTTTTCACCCTAGAAAAGATACTTCAGTGGCAGAACATTCAAGAAATAACCTCTGTATAATTTGAGTTTTCAGTACATATTGCCACTTTGATATCTGTATTTAAAGTTCCAGTGCTGATGGGGCCAAGATTCATACAGAAGTGTGAGGATCTGGTGTGCTGACAGCTTAGAAGGAGACAAAATTAGGAACCAGATGGGAAGTCACAGATGATACAGTTCTGCAGAAGGGGCAAGACAGTATCTGCAGATACTATTTTCAAAACAATATGTTCCAAACCACTGTAACACTTGCTCTGAGAGGGAGGTCATTTATATAACAGCAGGTAAGACTGACATACTTTCTGCAGAAGAGCTGCCTTCAAGGTAGGTATTTCTACAGCTCCATCTGTCAATCTGATAGAGGCTGGTATCAAAATTGACCTCCAGGAAAGCTGTGCTATAAATTCTTTAGGACCACACATGATTCTGAATATCTTTGAAAACATAATGCCTCACAGCTGCTGGAGCTGAAGTACTGCCTTCCTTCAAAGGGTAACCCCTCTGAGGTCATCTGGATCTGTTTAGGAACACTGATATCTGCTAAAAAGAAGCACTCTGTATCACTGACTGATATAATGAATCTAGAAATTGTACACAAGAACCCAGCATCTTCATTTCCTTGACTGTGTCATGTCAGCTCTTCCCTGTGCTCTGGTGAACATCTGGAAGAGACCAATCCCATGCTATGCTATGCTAGCATGCCTTATTGCACAGCCAACACTAGACAGCTCATGCTCCAGAGCTGCCAGAAGTCTGAGCTATAGGCCACAGGCCATCTGGCTACCAAGATCCAACAACAAATACATACTAGAAACAAATATTAGGAGTAGGGATTCTTAGATTCAAATACAAGGTTTCTTTATGCTGCGAACTGTGACGTTTCAGAGAATAATTACCCCTCTAAATAATAATTAACCTATCTGCAACAGGGCTGTAGTATATTCCTGCCTTCAGGGAAAGGCTAAATTCATTACAGTTCAGTGAAATACTCTTGGATCTACAGCTGAACAACACACAACCTCGGGGTGAATCTGACTCTTTCAAGCCTTAGTGGATCTTATGCATAGAGGTGATTTCCATATTCCCATTTATGGTGGATGCTAGAGAGCCTTAGCAGGACACTTCTGTGCCCAAGAACACACATTCCCCTTGCAGCTTCTGCCTTTTCCTCCCAACTGGCACGCTCTGAGCAACAGCCACACGGGTCCCCTTTGCTCACAGAAGCAACACCCAAAACCCAGCTGCCCCTGCTCCTGTCTGATGTTCTGCAAGTGCTAAAGAATAACTGATTGTAAGCTCTGCCAGGAGAAGTCTTTCTTTCAGAGATATGTCTCTTCATCAGTTATAAAATCGAACACCACAACATGAATTTAAGATTCAAATGTCAATTTTGCAAACATATGCGGCTTTCCTAGGCAACAGAAATAAACACTACAGTCATTATTATCATTCACACAAGCAAATATAATTTGGAATCCACAAATTCATATTTGTTTATATGTAATGGCATTTCAATAGTTTTATTTTAATCTCTTGCCAAGGCTATCCCTCCTGTTCCTGTCATATATGTGTGGGTACACACGCATACTTGTGCTGATTCTCCTACAGTCAATGGATAGTTTCACACACACTTCTTTTTTAAAATATGTATTTTTCTAACACACATTTATTTTTAAAATATATGTGTTTTTCTAAAATATGGGAAAACACAACTAGTTTTGACAATGAAGATTCATGTTCTCTACTAAATACTTTCATTTACCAATGACTATCATCTTGTCTAACTTATTACACTGAATAGTTTTTCTATGCCTTGTATCTGCAACACTGGCCCAATAGCAGGATTTCATTTTAGTCAGTAGTGTACATGAGTGTCCTATGTCTACTCTTGACTAACTGTGGGACTGGAGTAATGTCTCTGGTCTGGTGAAATCAAAAGCCAAGCATTAAAAAGACTGTGTTTCATCCAAATGCCTTTCAGTTTAATCAGCACAAGATATTTTATTGCTGAAAATCTCATGTTCAAATACTGCTATCAGCACAACTCATCATACATTTAGACTGTGCAACCAGAATGAATCCTAGGAAGTTTAATCAGAAGCAATTTCTTACTTGAATTAAAAATCAACATGTTTGCATTCCACATGCTTTCAGTAAACTGGGTTGTTCAGAAAATTATTCTTTCACCTTGTATTGATATGGCCCAGGATGCCCCTCAGTATTCCTTCTGCATCAGTTCTTGGACCTTGCACTACCCTCAATAACACCACGTTCTTACACTTGAGAAGTTGCAGTTAATTCAGAATACATCAGTGCACAGGAGCAGCTTCAATTATTTCCCCCAATGCATTATTGTGTGTTTATCTTCTGTGAATTTCATTTGCCATCATATTGCCCAATCATCCAATTTATTAAATCCTTTGGGATGTTCTCCCAGTCCTCCATACTTTCTTGCTTGGCTTCACCACCTCATTATTCAATTAATCTTCTAGATCATTATGGTGTGTATTGAAAGGTACACTCTCCAAACTACAAAGTGATTATTCTTAAGATTGAATTGAATTTTGCTGCGATACATTCAGTGGTGCAAGAAACACAACCATGAAAGCATCAGACAAAGAAAAATACTCCAACATATGTCCCCAAAGAAAACAAGAGCTCGAAGGGCTTCCCATGCTCACCAGGGACACAATACTTTGTTGTTCCAGGCCCAATAACACTTTCTGTGGTTTATGGTATTCTAAATGAACAGCAGACACTTAAAACAGAGTCTAAAACTTCCAACCCCTCCAGTGCAAGGGAGCTGAACATCCCCACTGCACGGGCAATGGCTGTGTTTGCTTTAGTCCTCCTTGTGCCCAGGAAGAGCACTACAAACATGCTACTGCTTGCTGACACATGCGCCTTCCTTCTAGGAGCTCTTCCATCTCCTGCAAACCTCTTCCCTTTCCTGGGAGAGGGAAATCAGTGAAATGGAAAAGAGGAGAGAAGGAAAGCATCACCATGCTGGGATTATGCCAAGAACCTGGCAGATTTAGGCACTCCATTCCCACTACAGTTCTGTAGGTGTTTACTGCCAAATACCATGAAAATAATTTCAAAAATCCCTAAAGAAATGACTACATCTGCCACACATTGCCAAGGCACAGAGCTGCCTCCCTGCTGTGCTATGGTTTTGTCCATAACAGTGTAGGTGGACATTTTTAGACACTAACATCAGGCAGAGGAGCTACTGACTCAGAATCTGCTCTGAACTTTCAACCTAACAGGAATCTCCCTCTGCAAAACTTTGTCAGTCTTGAAGAAACCAATCCATGAAAAGGTCACGCAAACCTCCTTCTGAGCCTACCCAGCAGATGTTGCTTTTAGTTTACCCCACAAGCAGACATTCACTTCTTTAGAGTCCAGTATAATTGCCATAGAAGAGGAAAGGCAGTTCAGGTTCCAGGGCTGTCACTTCCTTAGTAATTTTGGGAATACTCTCAGATGAGCAAAATTGTCATGAGCCTTATTTCAAGATTTCAAACAAGAACAATGGCAGTGTTTGACTCTTACTTGTAGTTTCTGATTCTTTAGAGCAGTGCTTCTCATTTCCTTGCAACTGGCAATTTTCTACCATGGTTTTAGAAATCTCATTTTCCCATCTTTTGCTCTATAGTCATAAGGAAAGACAGTATCTGAATTAAAAAACAGAGTTAGAAGTTGATCAGTAAAATTCAACAACCGAATTCAGAATTCTGTGTGATGGAGTTGTCAGCAGTAAGTAGAAGGACCGGATGGCTCTGGGTGATTTCCACACAAGAGTGAGTTCCTGTGTGTGTGTATGCACACATTCTCAACACACACAGAGGAATCTCCAGATCTTGTAACAATTCTGCTATGGGTCTGCAAAACAACATCAAGCAATTCACATTTCTGTGCCTCTCTTTTATATTTCTGTAAAATGGATATAGTGATACTATTTGCCTCACAAGAGTAGCAAGGAAACCTCGTTCTAGTTTATAGAACTAGAGTGCTATTGAAGGAGTGCTATTGAAAAGTGGAGAGTTAATTGGTTCATAAATTGTCAACCTTGTGTTAAAAATAGCTTTAATATGTCAATTCTTTTTGAGTTAACTCAGAAAAAGGCAATTACTTATGACAAAGCAGGAAGATCAGGGTTTTTTTTCTGAAATGTACCCAAATGCTAATTATTGTGTAAACATTTATAACTAACTACCACTCTTTGGAGGCCTCCAAAACAAACTTCAGTACAAGCCAAAGAAAGGTTAGCAGCACAGGCTGCTATGCACACATCACATACACTTTGTAACATACTATTGTAATACTAATTGCTTCAAGACATCGTGATGTAATTATAACACCGTTATGGAGACAAAACAATGTTTCCATGGTTCTGTCACGATACCCAAACCATTCTGTGAATCTGTATCAGAATGAAGCTCTCACTGTGCACATGTGGAGGAAACACTGAGCTGCCAAAGTGAAATGAAAGGGAGATGCTATGAATTGTTGATCAGCAACCTTTAAGAAGAAAATGGAAGTGACATAATTCTGCAAAGATGGCATGATGTCCAAATTCAACTGAACTAAATCAGAGGCATTGCATTTAAGTCATGTTATGAACAACAGCCATTTATGCATTAGTGATTCAGCTTTTTAAATGAGTCAGTGACAATAAATGACAATGTTTTGACAGCTCATTTTGAATGGCAAGAGGATCATCTGAGCCACAAGCCTTCTTTTCCTCCCCTTCCTCTGATCACCTTCCAAAGAGACTGTAAAGTACATTTCTGGTAAGAGGAGTGGTTTCATAAAGACAACACTCTTGAGATCTATATTTACTCATTGTCAGTGACCACAAGAAGAAAGCTCTATTCCTACTTTTTTTTTTCCCCTAAAATGTCTCATTTGTACTATAATGTCTAGAGAACACGCTGAGATCAGATCTTATCTTGTCTCATACTATCTAGACTGTATTTGCAGATAGTCCCTGGTTTGGAAGAGTTTGTAGCCTGAACAACAGAACTCACTAGGAAATTTCAAGCAAAGTACTACATTTTAAGAAAAACAGTCTTCCAAACTTAAAAAAAAATCCCAATAGGAATATTCCTGATTTGCTGACTTTTTTTCTCTTTCATTCTATGATAGAAAGATCAAATTATCTTTCTTTCTTTTTCTTTCAGCTCAAATTCCTTACCCTTCCATTCTCACCTAAGATTAGTTCTCCAGCCTGAACCACATCCCACGATGAGTCACACCTCTGCCCTTCCTAAGACATGTTGCAGGAGCCAATCTGTTAAAAGATCCCAACCATATAGGAAAAATATCCTTCCTGTAATTCTGCTGATGGGGCAGAAGCTGGAATCCAGACCAGCATTTAGGCACACTTCAGTTCTTGGTTACATCATCCAGACCTGTCCATCTGGAGAGGCACCAACTCAAACCCTGCCCTGATGTGCAGCCACTGCAGTCTCACACAAAAGCTTCAGTTGATTCACCAGTGCCAAGCTCATCCTCCTCCTCCTCATTTTCAAGAGCCTCTTCAGTTGAAGGAAATACATTGTACAACACAGAAATCTTTCTCAAGTGACTACCCAAAGGATTAGTGAAAATGGGCTGCCCAGTAATGGCATTGATTTTTATTTGACCTGCAGTTAAAAGTCCAATCTGGGAAGGCTGATATTGGAAATAGCCTGTATGGCTCATTGCATTGAGTAGAGGTCTTAAAGACACATCCTGTATTAAGATGACTTTACCCAAACAATTTCCCAATTTTTCTGACTGCTTTCTGCCTCAGGGAAGTGTGGTTGAACAAAGAGGCACTAAACCACCACCACCACCTCTTCCACTCCCATTTGAGCACGGAGAGGATCCAGCGTGTGCATACTGTAACCTCACAATTTCCATAGCAACACCAGAAGGGTCTTGTTAACCACAGGTAGCACAAAACATTCACAAAGGTTTTAAACCTTTCAGTAAGTCTCAAAAAAAAAAAAAAAGTACTAAATATGCTGATTAGAATTTAAAATTTTCTGATAAGAGCATAATTTTAAGGTAGCAATTGAAAAAGGAAATCTTTTTCAGGTTGAAACAGTATTGCTGTTCCGCTCATCCAGCTTATTGTAAGACAACTCCATAAGCATAATTTTCTGCTTTTTAAAAGGAAAGTATTAGTTCAATAGTTAATATGAATCACGAGGGAAATTTTACTACAGAAAAGAACACATCATTACATCTCAGTAATTGTTGTTTTTCTATGTATCTGCTACATAAAGCAATAACACAACATAGAGCCAAGGAGAAATAGTGCAGTAATGGGGCTATTGCTCCCTCTACTGTAAATATTCATGATTTCTTATTACAGGTGATACAATACAATCCAAGTCATTAAAAATACTTCAACTAATCAAAAAAACCAGCAACAAAAATATGTTTTCAGAATGACTTAACCAAATTATTATATTTCCCAGGAATGCAGTGGAAAGCATATCTAAAGAAATATGATGCCTTTTGTTTCTTTTTTCACTATGTAAGAAACCAGCGAGGTATCTGTAGGTTTTAACTTAAAAAATAAACACATGAGGAAACCTTCCTGCCGGTGATCACACTCTTGCTTCCTAGTGGCAAACACAAAAAAGAAATAAGTGCCCAGTGAGAAATATTTTGACCTTCTGAACAGCGTCCCATTATGAACATCAGCACTGAGGAAATCAGCAAATTAATCAGGGAGAGTGGAAAATAAACAAGAAGGTGATTCATGAGGAGATTTATGGGGCTGAATTGTACATGCATGGGAAAGCAGATTATTGAATCACACAGAGCCTTCCGTTACCAGAACCGCCTCATTTCTCAGCTCAGCATCCGAACGGGCGCAGTGCCGATGTGCCAGGCTCACCCAAAAAGTCTTCAAACAAACTCTGATTCTCTGTCAAAAGACAAAGAGGCCAAACATAATTTTATCCAAACCATCTAAAAATAGATTGCTATTGAGCAGAGGACAGAGAGGAGTTGCCTTAGCACCATATTACTCTTTCAGAGGCTTTATTCCTTTGCAACCTGAGATTCGTCATTTAAGAAAAAAAGCTTCTTCTATCTTTTCTGCAATATTACAGTAATGGAGAATGAGATACAGCCACTAGATTTTTAGTGCAAGATTCCTGCTGGGAGGCAGTATGAAATTGCCTTCTCTCTTTCTCAGTCTCTGCTACGGCTCAAAGCAATCAGCAGCTAAGGGAGTCCAGCCAAGGAGGGGCTGACAGCAGGCAAATACCAGAACATCACCCCTGGACTTGGTTGGCATTTGTAGAGGCAGCAGCATCTTTGATAAAGACTTCTAAGACCACAGGACAGAAAAGATTTCTACACCTCCAAATTTCCCATCTAAATATTTCCCTCCTATCCTAACTCTAAAATACTTTACAGGAAGGAATGAGACAACTTCCATTTTCTGCTGATCTGAATCATGTAGGTTAAGGTTCCTCAACTGATTAGTTTTAACACACTCTCCACTCTTCAGCTTGGACAAAGCACCTCTTCTTGATTTTTTGCTGATTAAAATCAATAGTAAAACCATCACTGATTTCGCTGAGTGATGGATCAGCTCCTTGTGATCTGCAGCCCACAAGGATCTGAAATCGTGACTGCATTTAAACATAAGAGATTTTTTCTTTTGTGCCAGAAAGCAATGTCAGGCACTTTGGGGAGTGTCTTCCAAGTGTCTTGCTCACTCTGGGCTCCCTGCTTGTGGAAGCATATGGCTCTTTGTGTTTGAAGCCCTATAAATCTGCATTAGTTTCAAATATCTGAATGTGAGTCATTAGCCTATGATTGCAGAGCTAATAAAAGAGAACTCAAAGTCAATGTCACTTCTAAGCACTTCTGAATTTGACATTATCATGTCACTGACCACTCTTAGGACAGCTTTTTCCAGTGATAAAACCTTCAAGTTCAAAAGGACTTTTTTCTTTCAAATTTTCATGTACAAATACCTTATGAAAACTATGTACCCATCACTTGAATCTAATTAAAACAATTTGTCAGAAATATATTTTAAAATTCAATGAGACCTGTATAGCCAGCCTTGAGTTCAAACTACAGTTATCCTGGCCTGTGTTTAATTGGAATCACAGGGATTAACGAGCACATAAAATTGCAATCTTTTTTTCCTCCATCAAGGTTTTTTATTTTAGAGGAAAGAAACAAGTCACAAAATAGAAGTTGTGCACCTCAGAATATGTTAAAGTGAAAAGCACCACAGAGAATAAAGGAGGGTTTGGTGTGAAAGAAAGGCTTGGCCAAGTCTGGAACTACTTATGAAACTTTTACTTCTAAACTGTTTTCATGACCTGGCCAGAAAGATTTGATATTCAGGTGTGTTTGTTTTCAGACACAAGGATTATTGTCTTATATTAAACTTGAAAGTTCTAGATGTTTAACCACTGACTGAATTAACAAAAGCCATTTATTTCAAGTAAAGAGAAAACACACATTAAAATACAAGAAGGAAATTCCTTCTTTACATGCACCACCTTTCCACTTTGATTATTTCTTATCTAAAGACAAGAAAAAATAGAAGTGAGATACAATGCCAAAGCGGCTTTTCACTACCTCAGTGCACCTCCCACTTCAAGCTTTTACCAAAACCTTGCAGCTGTTCCTTGCTCTGTGTTGGGGCACAAAGGACAGAACAGAGAGAAAACAGTGAACTTTTACTAAAACTTCTCTCCAACCATAATTTATTAACTCACCTGACATTTCTTCCATGGTAGATTAGAGGTAAACAGCAACAGGCTACTCCAGCTGCTCCACATCTCAGAAGATGAGCGGAACTAAAAAGGATAAATTTCAAAGATCTCGGATCTTAAATCACACTGCTATCACAAAAAGAGATGCGATGTGCAAAGGCAAGGAATATCTTTTATTAGTTCAGCAGGTATAAGTGGGAAACACCAGATATGGTTTTGGGTGCAGAATTCTTCCTTCAGGCCTTTGAAATATTTTTCCCTAAAAAGAGGTACACATTCCCCAAGATACATCTGGTTTGCACCAGTAATGCCATCTAATCTAAAATGCAGAATGTTTTTCCTCTATTATTTCCCTTACTTATACTTTAAGGTTGGACCATCCCAGCTGCAACTCTGCAATGCTGTGGCAAGATTGAATCCTACATTTGTTGTTTGTTTTGCAGCCAGCTGGGGAGGTACCAACAGCCTTTCATCGCCCAGAAATAGTTCTCCAACAATAATCTTAATGCATTTCAAGGCACAAAGAAGCCTCTGGTGACAAGAAAAGAAACCTCCATGTCAGATGTATGAGTAAAGCTCAGGACTCTTGATGTGGTCATTATGACTGGTTTAATTAATAAGTGCTATGCTGTATCAAGGCTATGTCTTTTCATGATTTTGTTACCCTTCTCTTAACCGGATCCAAAGCTTACCTTTTTACTTGCTTTTCAGGGACTCTGGGTAAAATTAAATTAACTAATCCAATTCAATCAATAAAGAACTTATCCCTCACTGGCATCATATCCTTGCTTCCCTTGCTGTTCCCTTAGGAGATGCTCCTTTAAAGGCTTGATGAAGACTCAACTCACAGTACATAACTTGTGGATATGCACATTCCCTATGTTTTCACAGCTATCCCCCATATACATAATAAATGGTGCTTGCATGGTGTGGGCAGAGTTGTGCTACTGACAACTTGTCTTCATAATGCTTCTGTTTGGAGTAAGAAATCCAACCACTTTTATCAAAGCAAAAGGTGAAAAAAAGCAGGCTCTGGCTGCTAAACTAATCAACAGTAGTTTCCTTCCAACTTTCACTGCCAAGTCATTTCCAGTCATGGTCATTATGTTGTTATTTGTACAGCAACAGCTGCTTCACAGGAAAAGTAGAAGACACTGCTCCTTTGCCAGTGCCAGTAGGTGATGGGAGGAGCCCATCTCAGACCCCTGGGGATGGACTCACACGAAGGGTCTTTGGGCAGGAATGTTTGATTGCCTTTCCAGGGCCAGAAGAGAAATCAGGCTCTCATTTTCCAGTGGTCCAAAACAGAAAAGTGACAAATAACACAGGGCAGACAAAAGTACTGCTTTGTAACAACATGATTACATGATTCTCTAGTTTCACTGTGTGTTCAAACACATCAGCTCTTTCTCTACAGTAAAGCTGTGATTTAGCAGTCTTCCTGATTAGCCAACTGCTATACAGCAGGAGCTGTCTGTTAATTAAGTCAGTATTAGACTCCATCCTCTTCCCTTGCTAGCACTGAGGGCCACTGAGGTGTTTTTTCTCCCTGCTGTTACACCAGCTCTGTACCAGGGCACCTCAGGGCTCCTCTCCCAGCACTGCCTCCATCTCCCACTGGCCCTACAGCAACCTGTGGCACAGCAGGCACCACCTTGGTCTGTCTCTTCCCCTGGGCCTCATTCCAAGCCATGATCTTTGTTCCAGGGTATTGCAATTTAGGTATAACACAAAACTTTAAAAAGAGCCTTATTTGATTTCATCTTGTTTCGGCAAAGGAAGGAGATAGGCTTCCTGAATTTAAAGGATTTATGATAGTTTTAATTTTAAAGAATCAGTACTTTCATTACAATACTCTTCGAGATCATAAAAGACAAGGTTTTATTTTATTTTCACCAGAAAGTTTGCAGTCATATTGCATTCCTTCTCATTTATCAAAGAAAAGCTCCAGAGCCTTTCTGAACCTTACTTACATTAAAATAGCATGGTAGGAACAATGTCTAATTTGTTAATTTACAATGACATTTACTGAATTGGTAATTTGGGAATTAAACAAAGTGGCACTTTAACTCCACTTATGCTCTCCACTGTCCCAGAACATCTTTTCTGCTTCTGCATGGAAGGGCAAGTAAATTCTGTCTTGGCTGCAGAACTGTAGAGTTTTGAAACTGAGCAAGAAAGAATCATACTGGGCAAAATGTGGGGCAGTAGAGACACCTAAGCTTCAGAAAAATACACTGTAAAGCAGGGAGTTGAAAACACCATATCCTATTTGCAAACTGTCATGCACAGCACACAAACCTGTGGGATAAGGTCACAGCCTTTAGCCCTGATTGCAGGATGCCAGCACCAAAGGTGTCTTTGATGCAGCAGGATTGAACCCCAGATCACTCTGCAGAGCGATTCCATTTGGGCCCTTGCTAAAACTCACCAGCTACTGCTCCCTCCCACACAGGTGGGGACGGGAAGCCTTGGCTTTTTCATGCTCAGCCTCACTTGCTACACACCTACATCAACATGCTAGAGAAAGTTGCTACAGCAGCAACAGCTCACTGAAAAATGAGACAAGTCTCCATGGATCTTTTTTTTACCCCTAATGCTGTTCAAGCAGGACCCATTTCAGAACTCTTGTTCATTAATGCATCTGCACAGGTGACTTCATGATTAGAGACGGGTCCATGACAACTGGAGGTGAGCACAAAAAGGGGTCAAAAGGAGAAAGTTAACAGGTTCTTTGCAAGGCTATGGACTTTTTTTTCTCAGTCTGCTAATGTATATCCATTAAATATTCTGACTGCCTATTATTTTTGTGAGACTAAATAACCAACTCAGTTCCTGGGGTTTGTGATATTCTTCTCTTTGACTTCCTTTGTGCTACACACATACATGCATGTACAAGTTTCCTATAGATTAGAAGACAATCTGCTGAGACGCCCATCACATAAAAATCATTAGAATTATCACTGGAAGGTAATAACACCTCCTGCACATGCACATCAATTCCTCCTATTTGATTGTTATTTGATTTCAGTATATTCTCTGATGATGTATCATCCCTTACGTATTTCCCTTGTTAGTGGACAAAACACTGTGAGGAGAGAGCGTGAACTGGCAGTGTTCTGCCATTTACATTAATTCACTGAAACTGCAAATGTTCATATTGTTATTCGGTTCATTGAAAACAGGCTGGAATCTCACCAGTAATTATAATTTAGTGAAAAGAGAACAAAACCAATAAATTTTCTCTCATGACACCCTCTTTTTTTTCTCCATCTCCAGGAGAAACACTGTGTCTGTGCCTGACTTTTCTTTTTTCCATCATAGAAATTTGAGGGAGAACAACCCTAAGTCGCTTTACTGTGTTTTTGGCTCCAGCCAAATCTAGGAAAGGTGCTAAAAATCTTGATCATTTGTTAACACAATACAGCGATAAAACCCTTACAAAAGATTGTCACATAGTGGAGAATGGAGAAATAACTCTAAAAAATACAGTAGGAAAAAGCCTTATAAGCAAAAGAAAACATATTCATAGCAAGTGTTTTTGCTGCATCATTTTCAGCATAAATCCACAGAGAATTCAAGCAAATTATGGATGCTTCTGCAGGCTCCAATGATAAAGAGCTCAAATCTCTCCACCACCTACACAGACTGCAACAAGAGCTGACACAGAAAAAACTAGAGCCAGAAAATGAGAAAACTCACTCTTATTTTCTCCAATTCCCACCTGATAACCTTCCTGAAGGTCAGTCCATTCCCACATGAAGATCATTATTCAGCCTCTGCCACCAGACTTGTCCTTAAAAGCAGTATCATATTTATCATGAGTTTCTCATTAGTTTCTTGATTTGTAACTTAATGCTTTGAAAAGAAATGTTTGTAAGTATCATGTGTTAGCCAAAAGGAGGCCTAGCAGACCAGTATCCAAAGAATGCTGCACCAATCAGCTGTGCCAATCGCTTCCACCAGCTTGCTGAAGTGCCTCAGCTGAACATTATATGGAAAATACATTTCTCTTTGCACCATTGCAAAAGGATTTCCAACACCTCTCCCTGAGCAGCTGAAGCTGAAGCTATTACTGTTCTTATGCCACCATCCCTTGATACAAATGACAGGATGCTTCTCCATTTAGCAGCCTCTTCTATTTGTTTTTCTCTGCTGTTTCCCCCTCAAGTTCTTTCTATAAAATTTGTCATTTAGTACCTTTCAGTTTCCCTTTCCAACTTGTGCACCATCCAGACTCCTCTATTCTAGTTTGTTGAAAATAATAATTCTTTCTTCTGCTGCTTGGCTTCCTACCCTTTGATCCTTTTTTTGCTTTCCGAGTAAGCCACCTGACCCTTTCATACCTCCTCCACGCTTTTTTGCCTCATTCACCTCCTTTCTCAACTGCTTTCATCTTACTTCATCTATGTGCTCTGGCTGCCCAGTTCCTCTTCTCTCCAGCTGAAAATGTAATTTTTTTTTCCTAGAGACTGATAAAGCGCGGAAGTCAAAAACTTCATTTTCAATCTTATTTTCTTTTTTCTAGTATGGATTTTGTTAAAATGGAGCTGGGCTTCCCACTTTACAGTATACTGATGCAGTATTAAGAGAGCTCTAGTTATGTGGTAAAGGACCAAAAAAATTAAAAGCCAAAGCAAAATTCAGATGCTTTAAATCTTTTGTCAATTTAGATATTAGCCAAAATTATGTACAGATGTACACAGCACCTCCATCTTTCATTATGTACTGCTTTTTGCAACTCTCTGGTCTCTTTACATTAGCAATACCAAAATAGACTGGTTAAAATAGACCAAAATAGGAGAGGTTTATCCAAACTAGTAGGTTTCTGGTGGTGGGCAGGGGATTGACCAAGATGCATAATAAGGGAACAAGAGTCAGGAATGTAACACTTGCCAGTGGCCTTTGTCACACAGCGTAAACATGGGTCTTTTCTGCTCCTGGAAACATCTGGACAGATGTAGTAGGACACTGCAGTCTCCTCCCTGATCCAGAGGGATACCAATATAGGGAGTGAGAAATCCACAGATGGCAGAAGAAAGGAGAGACTGATGGGCAGGGAGAGGCTGCAAGTGTGAGGTGGATTCACAAAACTTGCATGAATGTCATCTTTTACTTACAGCTTGTTCAACGAATCTCCTTCCTCTATGTCCCTGTGACCCTCCATTCTTTGATTCCAAACTTTGAAAGTCAAGGCCAGAAAGCAAACATGTTCACACACCAGCATGTCAGAGGTGCTGTGCCTTCACCTGCTGATGGCCTGTAGTTCCTATGGTGCCAATTTGACTTAAGAAAAATGTGTCTTTGATGAGCAGTTGAAAACATGGAGGCTTTAGATGGGATCAGTTGCTATTTCTGTAGCAACCCATCACACAATACCTCTTCTGCCTCTTCTGCAGCAAGCATGGAAGCAGCTGCATGGTACATCCAAGGCTGGGCAAGCCAGTGTTCCTTCCCTGCTGCTCCAGCTGCACAGCAGCTTCTCTGCTGGATGCTGGCTGGGTCATGGAGAGAAGAGAGAGAAAACTGCCCTGGCTGCTTGAATTTCTGTTTCTCTTTGAAGCATGGAGTTTACAGGAGAACCAGAGTAGAGGAATGAGTGATGGGATCCAAATGAACTGTGATGAACAGGCTTCCTCTACCACAATGTAAGCCTAGAGGCCATGAAGTAAGAAAATCCAGCAACCTGGTCATTACTGTCCTTTTTCTTTTCCTGCTAAGTGTCAGAGCAGCAGGTGGCTGGAAAGGCTCAGGGGTCATTTAGGATGAGTGACAGCACACTTTGCTTCAGCTATGGCCACATGCCATTCCTGTGTCATCCCACCTGCACCAGAGAATTAGCAAAGGAAAGATTTGCTGCCTGAAAGACATACCCTGCTTCATTTTGCTGTCCTTGGATTGTCAGATTGCATATCAAAAAACCAAGATCAAACAAGCAACTTACAGTAAATAATTGATTTTGACCTCACAGGCTTGATGAAAGATGTATCCTTGACAGGAGAACACGAATATTTGAGTTTCAAAATGTATTCAGCATTCAAACCCCTCCACCTGCATATGTACTGCACCCTGCTAAGGTCCAAGAGCAGACAATACATACAAGGCTGGTGTGCAAGGCTATTGTTTCCCTTGGCTATGGCTACAAATACAGAAATTATAAACATTCACATCTCCCCTCACTACTTAAGGACATGGTGATACAAAACCAGCAAGCTCCTCTTCATTGTCCTTCTTCCATCTCTCACAGACTCCATTCCTGCCAAAAGCCCTACACTGCAGACAGCCTGCTTGCCCTGACTGGGCTGTTGGCTTTTATTTTTGTGTTTGTCAAATGATCCTGGAGCTCCTACCCATGAAGGCCTGCTCAGCCTCTTCTCTGCTCACCTTCTTATCAAAGCATGGATTAAAGAAGGATGAACCACTAGGAGCAAGCTGAGGCAGGAAGGAGTGCAGGCAGAGTTTTCCCAACAGTCACAGGCTGCACATCCACAGCAACCTCCTGTGACTTGCTTCCATCAGTGGTGATGTGATCACCACACAGCTCCCTCTGGATCCACTCATTTAAGGATAAGATTAAGGATTAAGTTTAAGGATAAGATTATTATATTTTGTTTTTAGCATGAAATTACTCAGGCTATGCTAAACCAAGAATTCATCTCTCTTTTGAGATTAATTAAATACATTCCTATTAAACAAGGTTTACTGTACATAGTAAGAATTTATGGCAAAGAGTAATAGCATATAAATATGAATCACAACAAAAATCACCTATTATTTAATCAAACCTCACAAAATTTCCTTAATTTAATTTTCTCAAGGGCTAAGTATCTGTATTTGCAGTTTCTCTGATTGATTTCATTCATTCTCCACAAGCTTCACTTCTGCTCTTAGTTATCCACAAGAGAAAGTTACTGTGCCCATGTTCTATTGCATTTGCACAAAACATCTTGAAGGAGAAACAGAATTAAACATGATGGTTTTGTCATTATATTCTGACCGAGTACAACACACAAAATATCATCTAAAATTACCTGCCTGTTAAAGCCAATTTAGATAGCAATAATTTTGTTTAAAAAATGTATATCTAGATTTAAATAATTATGTATATGCAGTCAGGGTGAATATTTTCAGAAGAATCTTAAATGGTTTCTGTGAATCCTGAAGGTGAGGAAGCCCAGAGATAGCTGTTTGTTTCCCAGGTGCTTTTGGGAGTCAATTAAAAAAAAAAAATAAAAGCAGTGCTCTGGTTTTAATTTATACCAAGCTCCTGTGCCCTTTTCTTTAAGCAGTGTTTTGCCAACCTGAAGAGCATGAAGTCCAATTGCTGCTGATGCCAGTGCCTCTTGCAGATTGTTTATAAGTGTTGGAGACAGTGTTCCCTGTGTCTTCTGTGCAGGGGAAAGAAGAAGCTGGCCTTCTACTACTTTTTTGATGGAGGAATCCTGCTTTCTTTTATATTCCTCCCACAGAGTTTCCTACAAGGCACCATGATCTAGCCCTCAGTAATTAAGATGCCCATCCTCTTCCCACAGTTTTTAAGTACAAAAGCCAGCTCTGACATCAACAAGAAAGAGAAAGTAATATTATTAGTGCTAATTAGTTAGTAACAAATCTCTCTGGGACTTAGGAAGCCTATTCACAACTTGGAACAGTTATATAGGGGAACACATAACTGAGCATGAGAACTGCATCAAGAATCCTCAGCAAGCCTGCAACCAGCTCAGCACTGACTTCAGCTGGATAACCCCAATGTCCAGTTCATGCTTTGGTGAGCGACAGTTTAGCAACACTATTTAGCTTCTTGAATCTGTAGAAGAAGAACTGCTTGAAGGAAGAGTTTCACTTCCACAAGCAGCAGGCTCACTCCCCAGCATTTTCTGACCTTCAAAGATATCCCTAAATGCAATTTTAGACAAAAGCATCAGGAATGGAGAAAGACTTTTTATGTAGAAATAAAATAACTATTTATATTTAATTTGTGAACTAAAGTCACATAAACAAGTACTGCCAACTTCTGCAGGAAGTTAAGATTCACCTCCAGAAGTGTTTTTTTGGTTTTACTGTTTTTGAGCTAACACTTTCCAAGTCCTATTTTGCCTATTAGTAACCACTTGGGAGATTATTATAACATCTTTCTTTTCCCCATTCATTTCACTCTTAATCACATTGAACAGCAGAAGTCAATTAATAAATTTCAAGACTGTAAACAGTTTTTTAGGTTTCATCCTCTGGTTCGTGTGCAGAAACACAACCCAAACAATCAATCAAACCTGTGTCTATCCCATACCTCCTGAAGTGCCCACTAAGCTCACAACATGAGAGCACAGGTCACACTCTTCTCTACAAGACACCACGTGGGACAGGAAGCAAGACACCATCACTGAACCTTGTCAAGGCAGGTCCACCATAACTCAAGAGCTGACATTCTTGGTGCAAGAGAAAGGCAAAAGAAATAGGAAATAAACTGGGATGACAACTACTGGACTCAGATTGGGGATTAGAGTTATGAGTGAAAATGAGGAATCCAGTGGGATACAATGAGCACAGAAACAACTCACTGCAAGTCAGAGAGCTTCTTTATGTGTTCTGACAGAGACATCAAGACCAAGGCCATCAGTTTCATCTCTGAGAGTTCAGCTGAAAATGAAGCTGTGAATAAGTTATAAGCCCTGGAAATCAAATCAAAGAGAAGGAAAGGGAGAAAATCCAACATCTTCATAGAAGCCAAATAAGGTGGGGGGGAATCCAATTTTTTCTTAAAATTCAGGACAGTCTCTGGAGGTCAGGTCTTCTTCTGTATTGGGTCACCTTAGCCTAAATTAGCCCTGAGGAGACTCTGGTTCACCTGAGGCAAGGCAGACAGAGCTCACAAGGCAGCCAGTCCCATGATATAACAACCACTGCAAAACATCTGAGTTTAAAGTCAATATTGGCAATTTAGGCTGTTGGAGAAGGACAGAGAGTGTAGCCTTGGAGAGGTTCTCATATATGGCTCCTTTATGTCTCACCATATGGAGAGGCACGGACACAACAGTTCAAGCTTTCCCTGGCTCAAGCCTGGCTGTGTCCCTCAGGGACAATCCACAATAACTTATATTAGAAAAGGAAAAGCTGTTTTCAACTCTTTATGTTTTCAGCCTTCTCTGCTGTGGGAGTCACAAATTATGCTAACATATTCACTAGCAAACAGAGTGAGACCACAGAATTAATTTCTCATAAGACAACAAAGAGTCATAAGATATGAAAAGATCTCCAGTCACTTTCATTACTAGTCTGTGCAAAATAGTAGGCAGTGATTTTTAGTTTTTAATTTGGTTTTTTTTACATAAAAAAGTTGATACACAGATTCTGAAAAAGATTTTTTAATTATTTGCCCAAATATTTCAGGAAATATGATGAGCAGGATATCACTGAAGGATTTGCATGGCTGTTCCACAAGTGGGAGTAAAAATGATTGCTTGAGAGATTTAGCTGAGATATATTGAAATATTGAAGAGCAAAACCAGGCTTACCAGGTAAAGACTGTGATAGAGCTGGATGAGAAAAAGGTTATATAAAACAGGTTAGGAGAACCTGTGCTTAGAGCATAAATGCTTTTCTGTGACTAAGGTCTATTTTACTTCAATAATTGCTTTTCTCAGAAAAGATAATTGAGGTGAAGATGATGATGACATCAATGATTTAATGCTCTTTAATCCTACTGAATAATTTAAGGTGAAGACAACACTTTGCCTTCAAGTCATTACTTGCATTCTTTGATGGAGTCCCAGTGCTAAGGAGATACATCTAACACATGCTTATTTTCAGTCATTTCCTTATTGTTTCAAGAAGCAGATAATGACGTATTTTCTGCATTATTATGTGGTTTATAAAGGAAATAACCACGAGCCTGCTATTAAATAAATAGTAAGTTCCCTTATAATTTCAAATTCTTGAGGTTAAGGCCCAAAAGGAGCAAAAAACATTTGGAGCTCTGATAAGCTCAGATTCAGAAAGCTCCCAGTGGTTAAACCAAGAATACAGGTCAGCTTCCTAGCTCAGGTAAATGAATTGATTAATAGGGACTTGCATGGATTTACAACAATTGTATTGGGCCCAGCTGAGGCTCCATTTTAAATGGATGGTGCTGTCTGGCCTAGGTCTTACCTAATTCCCTAGAAAGACAATCAAAGCTCTTAATTTTCACAGGCAGAGAAGTCTGATACTTTTTTTTTTTTTTTAATACAGAGGGGAATTTATCAAACCTACAAAAATACTACCCAGTAATATATAGATATAAATTACATAAGCAAGATGTATACATTTAATGACCAGGTTTGTAGTGAATCTGTCTCCTCATCAACCCACTGCCACGTTCTGAAGCCAATCCACTGCAGCAGCAAGCCCAGCCTGGAATAACCAAGCAGTATAGAAGGTGTAATACACTGAATTTTTCTCACAACATCTTCTGACAAAACTGATTCATCGTACTGTGATGTTAACATTGAACCAGAACGTTAATTGAAATGTTTGTGTTGTTAATTACTTTGCGGAAAGGAAGGGAAACTATTCGACATATGAATTGTGTAGAGGCTGCTACATGTAGGTAGATTAAAGGAAGCAGTTTCTAATCCCAAGGACCCAGAGGATGAAACCTAGATTAAAACTTCCCTTAACATATTTTAACAAATTAGAAAAGTCTTGTGGAACAAAAAAGGTAGCTATTGAATACAGGAATATGTATTGAATGTTATTGAATATTGAATGCTATTCTACAGTGAGTCAGAATTCAGCAGCAATACACAACATAAAGAATGACTGGGTTTCTTATGCTGTTGCAGAAAGTTTTGAGGATTATCACGAAATTCAAGTTCAGCATTAGTTGACAACACTGCTGTTGCAAAAGAGAAAAACATACGGGAAAATATGAACAGGAGTAACATTTATAGACAGACGATGTAACCCTCCTGTTATTTTTAGCATTGGTAAGGTCTCAGCTGAAGTGTTTTGTTCCATTTTGGGCATTACATTTCAAGAAAGATGTGTATCAGCTGAAGTAAAAGTTGCTGGCCCGAGGGCAGGCATGAGCCCTGTTCCAAGGGAGGCTGGGCAGAATCTTTAGGGCCACTGATGCCCTCAGGGCTGCAGGACATGGAATGCCACAGGGAAAGGCTGGAGGTCTTCAAGAATAGGCTCTGGCAGGATGGGCAGAGACATCTCTGATCCAGCCTTGGGGCAGAAGAAGAGACCAGGTGACATCTAGGCTTGCCTTCTTTGTTTTGACATCTCAAATTTGATGCCAGAGATCTGAATCTCTCTATTGCACAACTGCTGTGGCCCACAGCAGTGTTCCCCAGACATCAGGAAGGAGGCCTTGGACAGAATGAAAAGACATCACACCAGAGCTCTAAAGGTCCTGAATCGAAAAACAAGAGATATCTGCCCCACTTCTGGGGCAAATATATTTAACATCGATAATTTACACCCATAGGTTTCTTATTCTATTATTCCAGTAATAGTGTTAACACTGACTACATTTTTAGTTTGGATAATTTGCTTCCACCCATATGTCTGTAAATATTCTATATAGATAATATAAGTACAAGAGATGGTGACTACTGATCTATTAGCTGTTTCTATATAGTAGAAGGTAGATTACTTCTTCAGCTGTGTTTCCTCTGGCCCTGAACATTTCTGGTTTTCATAGTCAGATCACTTGCTCCCCCAAGTCACATCCCCATTGCCAATATGTAGGAATAAATGTCCAGTAACAAATATAGAATTATAGCCAGGCCACGCTTCTGTAAAATTAACATCCTTGCAGATGTTACAGAACTAGTTATTTTCTGTACTCACTCTGTTAATTTTATCTGCATTTTTATGACTTGCAATCATTTATATGCTTCCACTTTATTTTCCCACATTATTTATGGAGTATTTTTGCTATAATCTTTCTTAAATGTACCCAACAAATATGTACTTTGGGCATCCAGTTAGTCTCTTATGTCACTGATGCTCCCTATATATCACAGCACACCTCAAAAAGAAAAGCCTAGGTCAAGCCAAATTCAATTATTTTGGAGGATGATACTGGATTACAGTAAATGCTGTCATCCTCTGAATGAAGGCAAATAGGATGCATTTTTCCTGTGATGCCTTTATAATTTGTGCTTATCCCCAGGTGGAAGAGAGAGATATATTGCCTGTAGCTGGACTGGCTCACAAGTAGGAGACACTCAGTCTCCCAGAAGACTTACTTGAGAGTGCAAGGAATATTGGACACTTTACTGAAAGAACTGAGTGGCTGAAGTTTTTAACCCTGGCATGTAACCTGCTCAGAGATGAAAGTTTATTCATACTTCCATGGTGTCCTGAATGAAAATGCTGTATATTGTGATTTTGTGTTGATGTTTATGTTGAAAAAGGAGATCAAGGTTTTAACCAGGTAACCACTGAAAGTCAGTAGGAAATATTTTTTTTTAGGAATGAGGGAATTACTTTAATTATCTTCTTTCAAGGATCAATGAGGCAAGAATATTTATAATAGCTTTTTCCTTTCCAGACAATTGAAAACAAATTAAGCATGGGGGAAGACAGCTGGAGAGACAGGGACAAAAGCTGTGGGCTTCATGTAACAGTTTGCTACAGCTGTTTCTGCAGGGCTGTGCCTTTGCTGTGAGTGTAATCACAAAAGATTTCCTTTGTTTCCAGCATCATTCAGCAGCCAGGACTGATTACTGAACCAATATCCTGGTTCTGTCTTGCTATTTCTCACTCACTCTGATTTTGTATGGCTAATGTAGAAGACTGGAGCAAACTTCTTGTGTCAAAAGAAACATCAGCATCTTTCCACACTACCTCATATTCAGGCAGTCTCTGTCAAAGAAACCCAAGAACATGAGGGGAAGTCAGTACCACAACATGTGTTTTCAGTTACTAAGAAAACCAAAGGGCAGGTAATGGGTTTGGATTTAATGGCAATTGATAGTCAATATGTATGGAAAGCAAACTGCAGTCTTCTCATATATTCTCAAGAAGCCAGAATTTAAAAGCTTATCACTTAGTGCTGACAACACAGGGAATACAGTCATGGGTTTCACTATGGATTCAGAAAAGTAACTACATCCTTCTCAGAGCACTTAAATGTGTGCCTTCTTCAATTCTTTTAACTATTCAACAGAGAGAGGAAAATGGATTTGTGAATTTCTGTTATCAGTGGAAGACAAGCAGGTTAAGTGCTGATGTGACTAGTTAGAGGTACTGGTGTGATTGATTCACAGCTGATCTTACAAAGGGACCTCTCACTCATCCTATTTAGCACAGTTGGGCCCACATTTACATACAGAGTCCCACAATTTCTTTGTGGGATCATGAGGAGGGTTAACAGAACACTGGCTATAGCACTGCTTTTATATCAGTATAGCCAGCTTCATTTCCCAGTTGGAAACTTTAGTTCAGATGAGGTAAGGCCATGGATGTGAGCAAGGCAATAGATTACACTGAGACAATCAAAAGTGGATGTGAAGGAGGGGGAAAAAAAAAAAAGGTAAAAGAAAAATGTTTTGAATCAGAATCACAAAATCATTCAGCTTGGAAGGGAGCCCCTGAGATCATCCAAATGATCTGGTATAGCTCAAATGGCAGTTAAAGCTTCAAGCAGAAATTTGTGGTTAAAGCTCTGCTGTTTGCAGCACAAGTATGTTATTTTTAAATCTCTTAGACATTATAACTTGCTTATCTATGAATTTTCTCCTAAAACAATAAAAGTTACAGGATTTAACCTTGGTGGGACCAACTTCATTGCCTTTTAACCTCAATACTCTCACTGCTGGTACTAGCTCCAAAACCTGCCAAAAATGGGAAATTTGAATAAGCATTCTAATTAGAGACAGTTCTGTTCAGATATTTTATTTGCTCTTTTTCTATTGCTTCATTTCTTTTCATAACTCAGAATGAAAATTAATATCTGAGTAATTAATCTGTTGTTAGAGTTTGTTTTTCCCCTAAACCCATCAGATTCTAGATCTGCAATCAAAGTTGCATACTGTGAAAGTTGTCTATGTGGTTTGAAAGATCAGCTTGATGTCACAATAGATTTTATATTTAGTAGAGCAATAAATAAATAGTGCTTTAGACAAAATTCCTATTTTCACACACTTTCACGAATAAAACATTACTCTTGTCAGTAAGACTGCCTGAAAAGACAAGTTGTGACAAAGATTCTATGAAATATCAGTGAAATTCTCCTTGTAGTCCCTAACCCAATATGTGCCTGGATTTACCGCATGGAAATTCCCTTTTCGGGTCAGCGCAGAGCGAATTTTTCCACGTGCCAGTGCTGCCATCTCGTGAGAGTCCAGCCTCCTGCACCTGTGTCAGCACAGTGTCACCTGCTGCCAGCACCGTGTCACCGGCTGCCTGAGCACTCTGGGTGTGACACCGCCATCAGCTCAGAAAGGCCGTAACAGCTCGACTCTTACTGATGTCTCCTACAAGCCACACCTCAACACCCTTCTGATCTCATCCTGCTGAGAACTTCTCAGGATGAAGAGCATTTAATGTGCTTTACCTAAGATCCTTAAATGTGGGCACACAGACCAAAGTCAAGTTATTTTTCCCCCTCTATATTTGCATCATATCAAGAAGAAATACATAGTTTATAGACATATTTATTCCAAAGACATCAGAATATAAAAATGTGATGGCAGGCTTTGTGATCCAGTGAGACCACAGGTCTCATGCAGCAAATCCTGCTGTAGCTTTCACTGTGCATGACTGAAATTGGACTGAGACATTGAAAATCCAGTGCAGATTGTCTTGAAATCTCTTTTATAATTACATCACAATTCTAAGGTCCATAATACATCAATTTTTACTTCCTCATTAAATCTCTACCTATCCAACTGAGATGTTCTCTATTAAATTTCTGCTTCCTCTAATAATATTTTACTGTTGTCAAGACATCCCTTAAGCCTGACCTTGAAAAACAAAGGTTGCTACATGTTCATTGCTATTCACCTGCTCTCTTCTGTTGGCTTTCTGTAGGTTGAAGGATAGCTGGAGAGACAAAAATCTGCTAATTTGCTTTCTGTCAGGCAAGTTGTAGCTTTATTCTGTAATTCTACACTTAGAGGGATTTGGAGAGCTACCAAAATAGTCTCAAACAACAATCACTGATATTCTTGGCCTACTTGTCTTTTAAAAAGCTCCTTATTTTGTGAAATGCTCCTTTGTTAAGTTCACACAACTTTTTGGTTGTAACCTGCTCAGAGGAAAGTTTAACATTACTTTGTGCTGGTGCTCAGTCATGCTGAGGTTAGTATTTAATTACATCACTAGAATTTGTTGGTAGGGGTAGCAAGAGACTTTCAGACTTACACTGAATGTGAACTTGCCTTGGTTTTCCTAGGTGGGTACTGGAAAAAAAACCACTTTCTGATGAAACTGGATTGATTGATTGATTGATTGATAGATAAGTGTCTTCTCTCACCTTTCTATAGCTTCATTTTCTTTGCTTTCTCTCCTTCCTGCAACAAAAGAGCATTATTTTCATTTTTTTAGAATTGTTCCCTCGAAGATCTCTGCTCCTCAAAAGCTTGTGTTCTGTGTGTATTTATTTCTTCATCATTATTAAGCACATCAGTCTTGTACACAGTTTTCTGTAAGACCCTGGTGTTTCAACTCACTCTGTAAATAATTTAGGGCAAGAACAAGCTTTTTGTTATTTTCACTGATGTTTCATGCAATATGGACAGCACCTCAAGCATTAAGATTGCAAACACAACCACATGTATGTTTTAATTATTCATCATTCAGGCAGCTCTTCCTTGGCTGATGATTTGAGTCTTTTTTCCCACATATACTATGCTTTTTCATTTATCTCACATTTCCCAGCTTTTTTCTTCTTTTCTGATTGGCATTAGCATTATTTCTACACCAAATAGGGGTGAAACATGCAAGATTGTCAGGTTTCTTTCACAAAGGCCTCAGCCATATCCAAAACCATGGCCTGGAATTGTTTGAGGAATGTTAATTTTCTGTCAAGTAGGAGGAAAAGGTAAAAATGGTTTCACTAAATGGAATTAAATTTTCTCTCTGAAAGATATCTTGATGATAAATATGAGTAACAATATAACATGTATGAATGCAGCTTATGACTTTGAAGCATTTCAGTATGTACAGAAAAGAGGAATCTTTTTTTTTTTTTAATGACTGTTTTACCATAATAACCAGGCAGGTCCAGAGATATTCAGTGGTTCTCCACACTGTTTCAATAAAGAAAGCCAGTGTAAGTCAGGAAAGGTATCCATCTTCTGATGCCTGACTCTGCTCAGCATGTACTGCTGCAAACCCTTGCAGTTACACCATGAGTCTCCAACAGCTTGTTCTTGCCTTTAAAGAGTGACTATTTGGAGCTCTGTGACCACGAGAATCTTTAATTATTTATGCACTTCTTAATCCTTGAGGTTGCATTTTTAAAAATTATTTATAAGACAATCTTGCTGCTTCATCTGTAGTTTCAAAATGGTTCAGCTGGCAAGAATGGGACCTGATAGCTTTCTGTATTCATTTTCCTTTGCATGAATAAAAATGAAGTGCTGGCTGATCTGTGTGTCTTCAAACCAAAGGATGAGATTGAGGGGGAGATTGGATTTTTTATGTTACCTGTTGCTAAACACCTTGGAATAATTCTTCCTTATTTAAATACTGCACCTACATGTACCAGTTGAATGAGAACTAATCCATAAACTTCCAGAAACTACCTTAAGATGAAAGTATACCAATGGTTCTGGCTCTAATTTGGTAGATGCCACACATCTTTTTGAACTTTTTTATCTTTCTAGTTTACATTCCTTCCTTCAGCTGTTATATTACAGTGATCTTATAATTTTTAATTTTCTAAAGAGAATTCTCTTGAATGAGTCCCCTCATTCCTGCCAGGAAACCCTTCTGAGTTACTGTTTTGTTTGGGGGTTTTCTTGATATGATAAGTATTTTCACAATATATTTTTAATTCAAGTTTGTCATAGTTTCAGCGTACATGTTAACATGGTAATAACAACACAATTTATACATTGGGAGAGCAGAGATGTTGAGTATTTATATACACTTCTGCTATAGTAGTCTTAATAGCATAGTAATGCAACCACATTTTCAGCCTGAGTAAATGTAATTGCTTCCAATTGTGTGTGTTCACAAGGTCTATTTATTCAGCTAATAAAAGTGAGGAAATGCAGAAGGCTGACAGGCCAGTGATACACAGTGTGTGTGTGAGTGCAGAGCCTGAGGCAGCAGCCTCGATGATCCGCGCACACGGCTCTTCTCTGGGAACGCCACAGGTTTCACCAGCTGGGAGCCAGCGTGCAGAACCAAGAACCGACGGATTCAGCCTGCACACCACGATCCAGCAGCTCCTGTCCCATGTCAGCCTGCTTTACCTTGGCGGCCCTGCGGCAGCACAGGCAGGCCCACAGGGGCCAGGCAGGAAAAGAGGAGACTCGAGCTGCGCCAGGGGATTCAGGTTGGACACGAGGAGGAATCACTGAAAGGGTGATTAGACATTGGAATGGGCTGCCCAGGGATGTGGTAAAGTAGCGGAGCCTGGAAGTGTTTAAGAAAGACCGGAGGTGGCATTGAGTGCCACGGTCTGGCTGGACATGGTGATGTACGGTCACAGGCTGGACTCGACCAGCAGGGAGATCTTTACCAACCTGACTGATTCTGTGACCACTCACCTGCAGGGCTCGGGTTTCCACTGATTTTACGAGCGTACGGAGTCCCTACCCTTGCTGAACAGCAGCCGGCCGAGAATTCCCGGCTCCGCAGGGGCGTTCCTCAGGGCGCGGCGGGGCGGGGCACGCACCGCCCCTCACGGCCCGCCTTAGCCCCGCCCTTTCCCCCTCTCGCCTCCCATTGGCTCCTCCGCACCCGCTCTCCGCCAATCCCTGGCCGCGCTGCCTCGCTCATCTCCTTCCCCTTCCCGCGCCCGCGGCCGCCGGCGCGCCGCGAGGCGGGGCCATCGGCTCCGCCCCCTCTGTTAGTCCCGCCCCCCTCGCGGACGGACAGGGTGGTGATTGGCCGGCACTGGCGAGGCGGTGCGGGCGTGGGCGGGGCCGGGCCGGGGCTATGGCCGCGCCGAGGGCTGCTCGGCCCCGCAAGGTGCGTGAGGGCCGGAGGGAACGGGCGGGGTTCGGTCCTTGTTCGGACTTCGGTCCTCGCCAGAGCCCCGGTGTGCTCGGAGGGGGTGAGGGGGCGTCGGGGGATCCCCCCACGCCGTTCGCGTAACGCCTCCTGCGCGCGGTCGGGCCTTCGGAGGCCGAGCCCGGCGTGCACCGCAGCCACCTGACGATGGTCCTGAGGCGCTGTGTGCGGCTCTGGGCCTGGCTCTGTGCCCGAGAGACGTGGAGCTCCTAGAGCGGCTCCAGCGGAGAGCAGCGAGGATCAGTGGGGTCTGGAGCATCATCCCTTATGAGGAAAGGCTGGAGGGCTGTGGGTGCTCAGCCTCGAGAGGAGATGACTGAGAGCGGACCTTACCAATGTGTGTGAATAGCTAAAGAGGGCTGTGGGAGGATGAGCCAGGCTCTGCTCGGACGCGAGGCAGTGGGCACAAACCGATGCACAGGGAGTTCCACCTGATCGTGAGGAAGAACAGGTTGTCCAGAGAGGGTGTGGAGTCTCCCTCACTGGAGATATCCAGGAACAGGTCAGGATGCAGACCTGTGCCATGTGCTCTGGGATGGCCCTGCTTGAGCCACTGTGGTCCCTTCCAGCCTCACCCATGCTGTGATTCTGTGACTGTGATTGTGTTTCTGTGCTCTGGCCATAGATGATTTTTAAAGTCCCCACAGTTCAGATCTGTACTTACCAAGCATGGTTTCCATTTGAAACACATTTGTACTCCAGCTCTTGGACAGTCCTTAAGTGAGTGGCTGTGTCCGTAGAATGCTGTAGAAATAACAAAACATCCTGTTGTCAAGGCATGTTTTGTGAAATTAAACTCACAAGTCTCAGGCCCTACTGGCAGCAGTTGCCCCCTTGGTTGAGAGCTGTGACTTCCCTTGAGCTGATCCACCTTGGCAAAAGCTTTTGGAATTGGTGGGCAATAGTTGTCTTCAAGTGTTGTGAAAATGCTTTGTGAAAGTCACGGTGTATTTCTGTAATCAACAGGCTCTGTCTTCTGGAAGGCTGTCAGGAGCAGTTAAACTAACAAATGGAAGAAATCAGTAAGACCATATTCACTAATACTGTTTTAAATTGAGTGTATGTGTGAGCATTTGCGAGTCTTCTACTTGTCATACCTCACAACTGAACAAAAAATCATTGTGGGTATATAAAAAACATTTTGAACTGAAAGGTTCAAAGCATCCCATGAACAGACAGGCACAAACTGAATAGAAATTTGGCAA
Source organism: Pycnonotus jocosus (assembly GCA_013400435.1). NCBI lineage: Eukaryota > Metazoa > Chordata > Aves > Passeriformes > Pycnonotidae > Pycnonotus > Pycnonotus jocosus. The sequence continues at coordinate 608,454 of VWYP01023767.1, forward strand.
ATAAAAATACAGATTTCACTCTTAATGTTTTATTGATAAAAGACTGAATTTATGTAATTACTAGCTGTATATAAGACTGTTGAGTGGAGACTGAATTCTTCTTTGATAATAATTATCTGCTTAACATGTTTTTTGCAGCCATGCAAAGTTTTCAGAAGAGTTATTTTGTTTCATGATGAAATTAATTTTCTTTTGCTTGCTATTATTCAATGAAAGTAAGTTTGGGGTTTTTTTTTTACTTTGTTTCCCATTAAGGAGGTGGTACAAACAGTGAATTTCACTTTTTCAGGTTTGGCTTAAGGAAAGGATGTCATTCTGATGTAGAATTCTGTTCTACTGAATCTGACAATCAGGTAATTAAATGGCTCTTTAACACTGCCATCTCTGTTATCTAAAGAGAAGGGAAATTGGAATACCTTGAGTAACAGAAGAAAGACAGATTAGTTTAGATCCTAATTAATTTGCATCTGAACCTGAAATTGCTCCTGCAAGGCGAGCAAGAGTGTCTGTACTGCATCTTGCAGATAGGAGCAAATGGGCTTTGTGTGCAGTGAGTTTGGCTCTGATAGATCTCCTTAAGGCACAGGATGCATTGTGCAAACACAAAGCTGCCCTTACTAGGTTTTTGTGCTGGAAAGAAAAAGTAGCAGAGTCAGTGCTGCAGTACTGGTTTTACTGGTTCTGAGCCAGTTGTCTCCAAAATACAAGTAGCCTGTATTGTTTAAATGTACATGGAAATAAGAATGAAAAACATACATGTAATTAACATAAAATCCAGCAGATGGACATGGATGCAACAGCACAATTTCATTATCTTGGATAATCTCTGTGTTTGCAGGCTTTCATGTAATTGCATAGTAGTTCATGGGAAATGATACATTTTTTTGGTTATGAGTTGTTCTTTGTCAGGGGCCGGATTGCGGCACCCTCACCTCTAAAACAGCATCTGAGTTTACTGAAAGAAAAGTGGTGCCCATTCACTGACTGCAGTGCTCTTTGTGCAGGTTGATGCTGTTCATAATGGACTTGACCACTGTGCAGCTTTACTGAAGAATATCTTACAAAGTGAAGCTACAGGTTGTACCTATTGAAAACATAAGTTACATTTTTAGGTTTTGTAATCCTCTCTTGATTTGTTTTGTTGACCGCTTTTTCTTTCAACTAATACTAGGAAGGGAGGCTGTCCATAAACAACCTGGGAAAACAACTACCATTAAATTTACTTCCAAGCCTTTGCTAACCAAAGGAAATACTTCCAAGAAGAAGGGGTTAAAAAGAATCATTACTCCTGCCCCTGTCCAAAAAGAAATTGGTAAGTGGGCTTTCTTAGGCTTGATTATTTTTTGTTCAAGCAACCTTGGAAGACTCCTCAACTTAGTGAGATTCAGCAAGGCTTCAAATAATTGTTGCTGTTGTTACAGGTTGATCCTGGGTTGGATCCACAAAAGGGTGTATTATTCCTTTTTAAAAACCTTAAATATTTACTAAACAATTCCTGAAATTCCTAAGTGTTTGAACTTCAGGTACAATGCAGAAAGCTGAGTGTATTTACAAGTATCAGCATGATCGAGTTTATCTGGTAGGAAGTGAGGAGGAGAATGATAATACCCTTTCCCTGTTTCTCTTGGACAGGAAAGCATTGCAATGCTTGGTTTTAGTTTAGGATCCACAGCTAGAAACTGAAGTTCGGTGTCTGGCCAGGCTTTTCTCAAAGAAGGATTTGTGGAAACAGGGAAGTGTGGCTAGAAATGAGAAGACCTCAAATGGTTTAGTGGCCAGAGCACTGAATAGAAAGGTAGATGGAGTGCTGTCAGCTGAGTTGCTCCCAAGGGAAATATTTCATTTATTATCATTTCTGCCTCTCTGCACCCTGTTTCTTCTGTGCAATTTCTAATCCAGTAGGTGAGTGGGGCCTGTAGACAGTTGTGTAGGAGAATGCCCACTGGGAATTGTAGGAAGTGACCATGTAGCTCATAATCTTCCCAGTGCTGTAAAATCACAGAGTTTTAATTATACCTAAGCAGAGGTTTTAAGAATTGCTTTTTAGAACTGGCCTTTTGTGGGATTAAGTCTCTCTGCTTCCTTCAAGGATAGCAGCTGCCTGTCCAGCTGCTTTAGGTTGCTCTGTCTGGAAGAAAAAAACGGATGGATTCATTTCCTGGTGAATCAAAATCTGACTGGAATCCTGGGCTATAGGGTCTTTGTTTCTGTTTCCAAGGGAGCCTTCCAGAATCTGCCAGATGATACACTTGGTTTGTGTAGATGCAGGAGACAGGCAACTTCAGCTGGAGTTTTTTGTTCTTTCTTTTTCTACAGTGCCCATATCAAATAGAAAAGTTGCCTCATCTACCACACCTTCTACTGAGAAGGAACTTTCCAGTGCATCACAAAATCAGATGGTTCAATCAGTTCATGTGCCTTGCAATGAGCACTCTCCTGGGGCGTATCAGAAATTGTATGAGCATGTGCAAACTCAGATGTCTCTGATAACTGGCCAACCCCCACAGAAGAATAATGAAATTCCTGCTGTAACTCCTTGTCCTAGCTCCAACCAGGGTTAGTGGACCTATTAATGTGGAGTTGACTATTTACATGCATGAGTTTTGCCCACATTGCCCTGATCTGAGAGTTATTTTCTTTCAGGATGTCAAAATGTTACAGCTTTGAATTATCAGTTACCTACCTGCACATCAGCACTGTCCCTGCAGCATTCAGCTAATCCCTTATCCACTCAGTCAGTAAGTAAAAGTTTGATTCTCACTATCAATAAACATTGAATTAGCACTGCCTATTTATTTATACATTTCCTTGTGTCAGTTTTTCTAATAGCTTTCCTTTAAAAAAAAAAAGTGTATTTCAAACTGTAGTGATGCACAGAAAAAACACTGCTGTTGAAAACACATTTTATGTAGACACCAAAAAATGAAATTAGAGGCATTTCAACTGGCTGCTTGCTTCTGCCTGGGGAATTCTGTAATAGACAGCAAGCATGGAAAGTGCAGGAAATTATTGATTACTGTTAGTTGCATTCTCATTAGTGCACACTAGGATCATTAAGCAACTCCTGACAGAAGAACTCATATATCATATGGAGCTTTCCCTGCCAATGATCAAGGCAGTTATTTCTTCAGGCATGCTGTATCATCTGAGACCCACATGTTAAAATGCCTGTGTATTTCAGGGTATAGAATAGAGGTGCTGGAGAATACCAGCTGCCACCTCAGGAAATGTGGCAAAGGGCTTGAGTCTGTAACACTGTAGACTTACCTCCCATCTGCAGGCAGTCCATGTATAGCTACTGATGACCTTGACTTTTAAAAATTTCATCTACTTAAAATACTAAAAGGTAACAGTATTGGCCTTTATGTTTCTTTTCTTCTCTGTTCTGCTTGGATTCAAGAAACTGCTGAGTTTTTTTCATTACAGAACAACATCAAATAACTGTGCTTTAATGTTGCCAATAACATTTAAGATAAAGATAATCTAAATCAGATTTATGTTTTAAGTGCTCCTTATTATACAAGAAAATTATTCCATTATTAATTTGTAGTTGTTCTTATAATTAGCAAAGAATGAACAAGTCTACATTGAGTGAGATAAGGGTGGTGATGTTTGGGGTTTTTCTCCTAAAGATTTAAAAATCATGTTAATTTTTTGTTTAATTAAAATATTGTTTATGCAGGGTGTTCCTGTAGAAAGTGCCAATGAATGTGTGCCAGAGAAGGGAGGACCTGTGGTTTGCCCAGTGGTTTCTGCTGTTCCTGCTGCACAAATACAGTCTGGAGCTGCTCTTCCTGGTGTGATCCCTTGCACAGCACTGGGAGCATCAGCTCCTTCAGTGCCTGCATTGATCCCAACATCACCTGCCAGAGAGATGGCCCCAAGCCAAGAGCAGCAGATGAAAGAAGCAGATTTGATGTGGTGCATACAAGCCCTGCTACAGTCTCATGAAATGCTGAATGGCAGGACTGAACAGAGGGGCCATCATCACTGTCCAGCAAAATGTGATGGCTCGTGTGACACAGAGGAGGATACTCTTGAAGAGTACAGTGAGGACACGGGCAGTGAAGAAGATGAATTGAATGTACTTGACGTGTCTCCAATGAAAGATACAAGCTGTAAGACAAGTTATGTGAAGAAAGTTCTGAAATCTAGAAAAGAAAGTGCAGAAGAAACAGCCCATAAAGTTAGGACTGTAAAGTATCTTCTGGGTGAGCTCAGAGCACTGCTAACAGATCAAGGTGAGGACATTTTCATTGTGCAGTAGTTATTACATACAAATAACACAAGAGCTCAACTAAGGGAGTGAGCACTTCAGTTTCTGGAAGTTGTATGTGTCAGATAATGTGTGACATCTTACTATAGTTTTTCAAAACTATAAAACCTTCAGGATTCACTCTGGATAAGTATTAATTTATTTTTGTAATATTTTAATATTATCATGACAGCAAGATAAAGGTTGTTGTTATTCCATATACAGAGCTTTCCCCTGAGAAGGGTCCTGGTGTGGACAGATTGCAATAGCAGTCCCACCAAAGCCGGAAAGATAGTGGGTTGTGTTTTATTGAGGATGTAAAGCATAGTTTTCATACTCATGCTTAATAATTTTAAATAAATATAGTTAAAAATGACGTTTTCTTGGGGGGGGAAAAAACAGATACTATTAAATCACTTTGCAGATTGCTTAATCACATGTAAAACATTAGTTGTATTACAGATTTATGGGTTCATGGAGTCTCTTTCTCCCCTCCCTTCTTGCAGGTGACTCAGAGATGCTGAGGTTGCTGAGTGATATCGAGGGCTCTGTGTCCCTGCTCCCAGCTGTAGTGGGCAGTACGAATATCCAGGCTGAGATAGGCCTGGCCTTGCAGCCTCTGCGGAGTGAGAATGCCCAGCTGCGCAGGTGGGGAGCTCCTCAGTGAGCCTGTGCTTATAGCATCTTTACTGGTCTGCTTTAAATTGCCTTTCTTAAGGCTCCTCCCTTCTTGTCTCTGCAATATTTATGGATTGGAAAGTGTGCTGAAATAAGGCCATGTAGTTTAAAAAGCTATGATTAACACATAACATGACTTTGGTATTTTATTTTAGTAGTATCAGTTACCTCATGATGGGGCCTTTGACTGGATGGGATCAATGCATCACTCTGAACACTGCACTGCCAGGATAGTTAGCCTGCTCATATTCTTTTTGTTGTTCACTCTCAAATGCAAAAGTCTCTCTCATTTCAGGGGGTTCTCACATAACTGGGTAGCATTTACTTGAGAGTTATATACCAGATACTTACCAGATATTTGGAAAGGCTCTTTTGTGTTGAATAAGTACCAGAATGTAAGAAAAATGTGTTACTAAGACTTCTTTATATTTCTGAAATATTTCCTGACGTTTAATTCTCAAAAGCAACTTCTCACCAAACTAATTTGAAGTGCAGTCCTTTTGAGTGTATTCTAATATTCTAATTCATGCTTTTTCACAATTCATGTTTAGGAGACTAAGAATATTAAACCAGCAACTTAGGGAACAAGAAAGCAATGAGAAGATATCTGGACAGAGCTGCAACTATGAATGTAAAGTACCAGTAATATTGCTTGATAGGGGCATACTTGTTAAAGCTTTATTACAATAGATATTATTATTTTTTATTTATGTATCTGTAGTTTCATATGTCTGTATGTATTGTGGCCTTTGGTAATAGCTGAACTAAGTGGATCTAATGCTGCAACTGCATTTGCATGAACTTTTGGGCCTTTTTAGACTCCACATAGTGGGATTTGGCTCTTCAGCTGCCAAGCAGGTTATTTTTCCTTACGTGTATCTTAAAATGAAGATGACTGATTAAATAATTAAGAAGAAAATTTGATCTTTATCTTGCTGAAAAAAACAAAAACCCACAACCCTTCTATTAGTAAACAAAATACATATTACTAAGCTTTTTTAAAAACTTAGTTTGGTTTAGAAATTCAAGCTATCACACAAAACACTTAAATATTTTATGTTTTACTTTTGGTAGTGGTTTCTTTGCAGTCCTTGAACATGATGCTCCAGAGTCAATTGAAAGAATCGCAGAAAGGCCTTGATTCACTGCAGGCTAAAAATGAAGAACTACTGAAAATAATAGAAAGTCAGAAAGAAGAAAATAAACATCTTGCAAAAAGTATCCAAGATAAGGAAGAAGAATTGCTAGAAAACAAACAGCATTATGACATTCATTCCACCAAGCTCAAGATTGGTGCGTGTTTTCAATTTGGTTATTCTTTGTTTAGTGTTTTAAAAGTTAAAAGAAATAACTGTGTAAGTTCTTGTTGGCATTTCAGAAGTGGAAGAGGCATTAGGAACTGTGAAGAGCCTTCAGTTTAAGCTGGAAGCTTCAGAGAAAGAAAATAAGATTTTGGGCATAACGTTACGTCAGCGTGATGCAGAAGTGAAGAGACTGAGGGAATTAACCAGGTACTATTGGCTAAGCTTCTTTTTTGGCCTCCTGACATTATTTTTCCTTTTAAAAAATCTTTCTTTTTTCTTATTCCTTTGGGGTTTTGGGTTTTTTTTAATCCTGTGGATTATTGTAGTCTGACTGTCCTGTTGGTGGGAGGTCACATAAACTAAAACTTCTCTTTGCGGTTTGTTACAATGCTGCTATAATTTTGTTTTAGAACAGAGTTGTCATATTCCCTACCTTGAGTTCTGTGGTAAAGTAAAACACTATCTGCCATAATTTATGTGAAGTCTTAACTCCTAATAGGAGATCTGCCAGGAAGAACTATTGCTGTGAATTTATTTTATCTTGCTCTTTTATGCTGAAAATAGTGGCAAGTTGAGAGATAGGAATAGCTTTTTGCAGATGCATAGTGTTGTGAATATACAATTGCTTTGGATATGTTGTGCAGAGGAAACAAAACTGTTCTCTGTCATGTTTATGGTTGGGACTGATTGGAACAGCAGAGTATTTTGAATAGACATTTCAAACTCTTCAGAAGTTTAGACACTTCTGTGACTGCTGTGCTGACCACCAGGTGGTGGTAGAATGATGTCATATCACACGTGTGTGTGTATATGCTAGAGACATAAACATCTGAACATTCATCTCTCTTGATGGACAGAACAGTGAATTAGAAGAATTTTTTCTTTTTTTTCCTTTTTTTTCCTTTTTTTTTTTTTTTTTTTGATGGGAAGAAAATTGGAAGAATAATTCAGAAAACCTTTCTTAGTGTCTTAGTGCTATTGGTAATTGCTTCTGTCGGCTTTGTAACAGTTTCTTGGCATCAATTTATTTCATCTTGGGCTGCTCAAAGCAGGTACACCAGGAATAATCTGGAGAACTTCATTGGGTTGGGCTATTTTTGTTACTTTTTAGCCACAGTGAGCTGAAGAAGAATTAAAAAAATTTGGAATTGGTTCACATTTGTACTGCATTTTATAACAATATCTAGAAAGTGCATTGCAACTTTGTCACAGCCTGATAAATCTAATTTTTTTTCTATAGAAAAGTTTTTAACTATTTTTTTTTTAGTGACTGATTTTGAATCTGTCTGGTTGATTTTACCCTAACAGAACCTTGCAGGGCAGCATGGCCAAGCTTCTGTCTGACCTCACAGGGGACAATGTTAGACCCAAACCTGAAAAAGCTCTTTCAAAGTCTCTTTTGGAAGACCATGAAAAGCAGATGCAACCAGAGCTCTTTCCTGGGAGTACTTCAGTAATGACTTACCTTAAAACATTAGAAATGGATCATGTTTTGATAGATAGGGATCTTCAATTCTCAAATAAAATTGGAGAAATAGAAATGCAAAATCTGCCCTATGAAAAGTTTGCTGCTGAAGGAAGTAAAATTAACAGTACAGTCACAGAAGAACAAGCATCAGCTCTCAGAGAACCACTAGCTCCATTGAAGCCAGATCCAGAAACAGGGAGTGATTCTGGAACTTTACTAGATGACCAAACCAAATTGGATGAGACAATTTATATTCCACTGACCAGCAGTGCCTCTAAAAAACAGCAGCCAGTGTCTGGAAGGAGTGGTGTGCTACCCCAGAGCAGAGGGGCTTGTCAGAGGCCGGATTACCACCGTGAGCTCCCAAGCTCTGTGCAGCAGTATGGGTGTGAGGATCCAGCTCTAGTGGATAAATTAAATACTGGGTACACTGTGAAAAAGACTGTGGAAAACACGTTTGAAGCTACAGGGGATAAAGCAAAGCCAGAAGGAGACAAAGACCGAGTGAGACCCAGAGGCTTTGCAAGTGGGGCTGCAAAAGATTTCATGGATAAACCAGACCAGCCTCAGCCTGGTACATACCCTCGTGAATCAATGCCATTTCCAACAGGAATTTCTCAGAAAACAGGCAGTAAAGCAACTGATTTTAGTTGCATTTCATTTGAAGATTTCTCAGGGAGATCTGACTGGAGCACATCTTCTTTCTCAACCTTTACTTCTCGAGATGAAGAGGACTTCAAAAATAGTTTAGCAGCCTTGGATGCCAACATAGCCAGGTTACAAAGGACTCTGCAAAGTAATATTAGGAAACAATGAATATGAGAAAGCAAAATGGGTTGCAGCTATTTGGATAAATTAAGTTTTTCTGAACTATATTATGGTACTGATATGTATGTTTGTATGTAACAACTTGTGCCTAGCTGTCTCAATTATGGATAGAATTTGTTCCTCATTAGGCTCTGGTGCTGTTCCCCTTCGTGTGTACAACTTGAAATAACTGGCTTTTTATATGAAATAGAAATGGCTTTTTAAATTATGACTTTGTTTTATACTCTTTACTTGCAAAATTAAATGTACTTTTTTACTTGTGGTTTTTTTTTCCTTCCTCGAAGAACTATTGTAAGGTGCTGGACATGAGCAAGAGGTTCCAGAGGTAGAGGCCAAGGAGGAGCTAGTTACAGCTCTGCAGGAATCCTGAGAGTTACAGTTGCTAAGTCAGGATCATGCTATTCAAAAAATAAAGGCAGCCATCAATATGGGATTTTTAGTGTATGATATAACCTATGAAATATATGAAGCAATGCCTTTTCTCTCACAGTGATAAAACTGTTTTCTCTTTGAAGCATTGTACTTGAAGAAAGAAGTTGATAAAGTGGGGAGTCCAGACAGGGGCAAGGAAAGGACCATCAAAGTTCCATTGCTTTCTACAGTTCTGTTATAGGGCATGCTTTTTACAAATGTTTGCTTTCTATCTGAAGTAAAAGGGAATGCACTACCAGTGGATAAACACAGAACAGAAAGATGCTGAGGAACAGAAGCAGCAGAGCTGACACAAAGGAGACAAAAGAGGCTTTAGCTGAAAGCTGGCAAACCAGTATGGTTAGGAAAGCACCAGAAGATACAGCCTGAGGAAGGCATGGAAATTCTACACTTGCTGAGGTGTCAAACATCTCTTGGATATTAATGCAGAGAGTCTGGACTGAATCACCCAAATTGGCTCTCACAGCAATGGGAGTGGAGCAGGGAATGATTCCAGTCTGTTGTTCTCCCTGACAGGCTTTTTCATATCTCAGTCTCAAGAATACGCATGATGTGTTTCAGTTACTGGTAGTGAACGGTACCACTGCTACCATTCTGTGCCTCTTACATCCTCAGCAATGCTTCAGAGCTGTTTTTCAGGGAAAATACCTTTGGAAAAGGAGCAGCAGTATGAAGACCTGAGTTTAAGGCTGCTTTTTCTGCAGAATTGCCTATTATTTTTTCCCAGAAAACATTGTTGGCCTTCCTGGCACTCTTTTCTTGTAGTTTCCATGTAGGAGAAAAGTCCCTCATGGTTATCTGCTTGTGTGGATACATTTTAAAGTTAGGATGCTGTCCATGCATTGTGCTGGGGAGCAGCTCTGTGATTATTTTAGTTACTTTTAACTGAGTCACACAAAGGTATGAAGAGAACACACACTACAGAAGATGCCAACTGGCACTCCTGCTTTGAAAAAGGAAAGTTAGACTAAATAGTGACTTCAGTCACTTAGAATGCTTTTAAGGCTTGGCCAGATTTCTCAGTATTCTCCACACTCATTGTGCTCAGATTCAAAAAAACATTGATGGTATGAAAGTGAACAGGTTTTAATTAAGTATTTACAAGCAGTTTCAGTGTAGAAGTTAAACAAGATTTAAACAATTGTTATGGTGTGGGTTAAAGACAAGCTACAATAAATTCTAATCTTTAGAACTCACAAGAAACCTGAAAAAAGATGGGAAGAATATTCACTAGTTGGCAGCTCATTCCATTTTCTCCTTGCAGCCATGACTTTCTCCTTTTGAAGGAGGGTATTCCTCCTGCCCAAAGCTAACTGCAGTGTGTAAAGGCAGCTGTTGTGTCAGGATGCCCAAGCATGGTGCTTTTGTGTTGAGAGCATTACATCCACTTTCACTTCAATGGGGGAAGGTGTTTCACCATCTTACTTGTTTGCTGTTTGCCTTCACAAAGTCAGTTCTATAAAAGCAGGAGATGGCTACTGGAAAACACTCCTGGGCATAATGACATAGGAGCAGGTTGGAAATGTGTGCCCACTTCCAAGAAGGACAAACTTAGAAGAAGAGACAGGAAGAAGGAGACTTTTTTTAGCATGGTCCTTTGTTTTGTACTCCACTATGTCAATCAAAGCTATGGCAACTTAATGAAATATAAAATTATGGGCATTATAAATGTGCACTGTTGTGTGTTCAGTAACAGCTGTGAAACACCTCTTCTGTTGTATGGATTAACTTGAACAGCTCAAAGTGCAACATCAGTGATCACAATAAGATACTACAAAAAAAGAAATCTTGGTTATGAGGCTGGTGAGGCACTGGAGGAGGTTTCCCCCAAACATTGTGGATGCCCCGTCCCTGGAAGTGTTCAAGGCCAGACTGAACTGGCTGTTCTAGGCTTTGAACAATCTGCTGTAGGGGAACATGTCCCTGCCTAGGGCAGGGGGTTGGAACTAGAAGGTGTTTCCCATCCCTTCCAGCCCAAACCATTCTATGATATGTAGCCTCATCTAGGTTTTTCTTGTAAACACAGAAGTTACAAGAGTTTCATTCTAACAAATCATATTCTGTGAAGTTGACATCTGCACCTTCCAGTGATGTGGAAAGGAAAGGAACTCCTAAAATGTGTCATCAAGCTCTTTTCCCTGTATGAACCCTTTCTCTTGTTGAACATAGAGAAGATTGGGCAATACTCCAGAGTGTCTGCATTTAACCCACCTATAATTCCAGCTCTGATTTCTGGAGCAATGAGTGCCTATAATCCAGTGTCCTATTCCAAGAACTGGGGAATGGCAATGGCTCCCTGCAAACACAAAGCATTGGTATCTTACTACTGTGTCCAATTCCATCAAAAACTTCACAAGGAGCAAAAGCTGCCTTATTTGCTGAAGTAAATCCAGTATTGCATCTATGTGTGCTAATAAGTTACCTGGGACACCAGGTGAGGTCAAATGGCAACATCATTCCCTTACCTATGGAAGGGAGGTTTTACACCTCAGTATTTCACAAAATATGCAACAAAAAAACCCCAAACAAACCAGGGATTGCTGCTGTTACCTCAAGTACCTTTCTTAAGTCTCTGACTTAATGCAGGCATTCTTAACAAGGGTGATTTTTTTTCTTTAGAAGGGAAAGAAATATTTCCTTTGTAGATCAGAGAAACAGGTTAAGGAAAAAAAAATAATAGGTTTAGTCACGTCAGTGGTCCCCAAATAGTGTAGATAAATATTCAGGTTTGGTCAGCCAAAACAGGCCTGCACACCTGCCATAGCACCAGAATTTACCAGAAGAGATGAAAATGTCAAGTCAGATTTGGAATATTGAAGTGGGTATAACAGATAATTCAGTCCAAACACAGATTTAGCTCTAAACCATCCTAGGTAGGTCAGACTACCCACATTAATTAGCTGTTTTCAGTTAAGCTCAGGCAGGCCATGTCAAGTGGTTCTTCAAGATTAATGCAAATAGTGTTAGAGATAATATCTCTCTTCCCAAAAATTAATGGAATTTATTCCATAGTTTCCTTGCACAACAAAGTCCTACAGTCTGTCCTTCAGCCAGCTGTAGGGATGTTCTGGAGTGTTCAGTTACATGAGTCAGGGCTTTTGCCTGCAGAGCCTCAGCTACAGAGGAGTCAGGTAGGAGATGCAGTCACTGCTGAGCTCACTTGAACCTCTGCTTTAAGGTGAAATCAAGAGTCACTGTCACTTTCATGACTGTTCTTGTAATCTGAGCTGTAGCCAGACAGGAGCCTGAAGAGAACAGCTGTCCCCCAGCCTTTGATTCGTATTGCAGTTGATCACGTCTCTCTTCAGCATAAGCATAGGTTGAGTTTGTTTTTTCTGAGAAATCTTTTTGGTAGAGAAGAAAATAGTATCTTTAGTCTCCAGATTCTCTTCATCTGTGAAAATGGATTGTTTCTGTGTTCATTACCAGCCTTGGGAAGTGTATTCACTATAGCTTTTTGCCTTTTACTGCAGTGAGGTAAGGGAAAGGTGCCTCTGTAAGCAGCCCACACTGCTTTCCCTCTCAGGGCTTGGTGGAAATGCCACAGTTACATGGGGATCTTTTTCAGGAATGAGATCAGATGTGAGCAAGATGTGTCAATGATGAAATTCAGATTTACACAGATCCTCTGGTCGTACCTAAATGCATCATCAGTGAATGGTTTCACTATTTGAAGACCAAACACCAAGCTGAACTGAAAGCCCAATGCTTTCACAGACATTCTTCTGTTTGTCAGGGCACAGAATGGAGAGAATGTTTTCCAAAGGTTCTCCAGATGTACTGGCCCCACACAAGAGTGGAGTCACGGTGCACAGGCATGCAACAATCCCCTGTCATGAGGTGACACCGGTAGTATTGCACGTTCAGAGGCAGGGGCACATGCTGAAAATCTCCTTTTTGCATTCATGGGAATATCCATTACTGAACTTTTTACACTGTGTTCCAAAGACACTGTAAAATCAGTGCTTCACTGACTGTAAAAAGCAGCTTAAACAGCTCAAAGTGTAGTGGCCATCTGTGTTACAGCTAACATTATGTGGTTTATAGGCTCTTTAGGCATTTGAAGGTCTGAAGACCACTTAGAAGTATTATTTCTTTTAAGACTCCTGGTTTTGTCCAAGCCCATGATGAATTCTGGCTATTTCTCTGCTGCAATAATAAAGCCAAAACATATATTTTCTTACTGCCTCCTCCCAGATTTTATTCTGTATTTAGAAGCTAGCAGTGATGGTTTTGGACTTGCAATTGTGATATTAAGCTAAGTGTAAAATATTTTTCTTGGCATAACCTAGAATATAAATAGCTTTAACATCAGGTTTTGGTTTTCTTTATTCCCTGGGGAATGCCAGTTCTCTTGCATAGTTAGTCTCAGCAGTAAGATCATCCCAGTATCACCCTTGCCCCAGCACCCCTTTCCATGAAACACAAGCAAACCAGGGCCAAGTGTTCTGCTCTACTCCCCAAGGCCTCAGTCAGACAACACTGGGAAGATGTTCCCATGTATTCCCTAAACCCTTCCCTCCCAATCTGCAGAGATGCAGCAGTTCACCATGACACTGAGCTCTCTCCACCACAAGTCTCCAACCAAAGTTTCATTTCCACTCAAAGAATTTTCAGCATGGCATTTTTATGTCCCACACAGGCCTCTGGGCAAGAACATGACATTCAAGGACTACTGCTCTTCACCCTCCCTCTGTAACACCAAACTCATGGGAATGTTGATACCTTGTCCATCTTTTAAACCGTGACCCTCTGTGAGAGAGCAGTGGAGCCACCCTGTAAGCACTGAAGTGAAAGTTTCAGTGACTACTTTCATAGCAGTCATTGACTGAGGAACAGGCTCAGATCAGACTTTGAAGAGAGTTTTTTGAAAAGCACTCACTATTTTATTTTAGAAACACTATCCCTGGTCAATCCAATTTGCTCAGGGTAACATATACTGAGCAAATATAGGCATGTGCCTGTTCAAGCTTCCTATTTCTTTCCAGGGGCATTCCTGAGTAGGGTCCTGCAATCCCTGCTGTGCTGTTAGGAAGCCTCTGAGTGTCACTAACAACCTTCCCTCTGCAAGTGGTGATCACACCTGCAGTCACAATGCCATCTGAGATAACAGTGAGCAGTGTGTGTACAGACTGTGGAGTCACAACCCCGCCCACTCGTACCCTGTTTTGGGTGAACACACCTCAAACACTCCCTCATGTGCCATCACCGTCTCTGCTCCACTTTTGCCATCATAATCCAGCCCTACTCCTTACAAAAGGGTTAAGAGCATCCCCTGGGAAATCACTGCTCCAAGAGCCAGGCTCAGAGCGCATCCCTGCAGCAGAGCTGTCTCCCAGCAGCTGGCTCTGGGAACAACAGCAGGAATTATCACCACAAAGCCACGGAGAAGACTCAGACACCGCTCGTTCCTGCGGGCCGGCTCAGTCTGTGCACGGCAGAGCTGCTATTGTTGGTGCTGCTCAGGACATATTCCAGGGAGTGTGTAATTGTTTATGCTCAGATTCTTTTATCAACGCTTAATTAACTGCAGTTACAACACATGTTCACCATTAATATTTAAAATTACTGAGATGCTTGCTAAATCTATTTTGATGGCCTTCTTGGAAACTCCCACCAAAGGTTCCAAAAGTGACAGGAGGTAGTCCTGTGCCTGCAGTACTTATCCCCTTCTTGCTTAAGGGTCTTCAGGCATGATCTTGGGTGATACCTACATTTCATGGCCATGACAGTATGAAAGGGGCCATTTCTAAAAGTTATCTGAAGCTGATTTTCTTCCTTTGTAAACAGCTCTGGGCATTTCTAAACCACTGTTTTACTCGGCTACAACAAAAGCTGTTGTCATCGAGCCGTGATGCAGAAAGTGGTTGCTTTGGATTTGGCCACATCTTCCAAATACACTGTTTCATCAGTCATTTCATCCCACAGAAGCCACAATTAGAAACATTTTGCTCCTAAATTCCAGAAACAGCTTCTAAAAGCCTAGAAACCTCCCCCCTGGAAGTTGGCTCCTTCAGCTGGATCCCCTCTGCTGAAGTAACTGAGCAGCAGCTTTTTTACCTTTTAAACAGGAACACACAAAATGCACCCAAAGTCTGGTTTCCCTTTTACCGAGACCTGGGAGGACTGCAAATGAAAGTCATTTAAGGGTGCCTGGATTTTGTTGAAAAATCGTTCAGGGCTCCAAAAATTAGCAAAAAAACCCTCCTCATTTTGAAGTTTACTTTACAGGCTTGCGACAAGATTCATTACTCGAGTCACAAGGCTTGTAATTGATCATTCTCAGCCTGTGCTCAGACAGCCTGGCGGTGTAGAACGCCAAGTCACCAGAGATTTAATGTTTGTGGCTTTGCAGGGTTTTAAAGAAGTTATTCTGGCAGTTTAAGGGGACATTAACTCGTCTTGTTGTTCCCATCCACCTCTTGTGAGTATTGACAATCGAATCAAGATTACAATTAATGTGTTCCTTCTGTGCATTATTACACTGAATAACACTGACAGACTCTGCCTTTTTTTTCCTCTGGAGCAATTTTGCATTTCTTGGTCTAATCTTTGTGGCTTTATGCTTATATATTAAAGCCTCTCCCTTTCCTTCCTGCCATACTTCTCCCCTTGCAAATACCACGTTGTATATGAGTCTGCTCCAATCTTCCTTCCAGTGCAACCCTTACCAGGATAAGACTCTTCCTCGGTTATCCACTGGAGGAAACAAACTCTTACCATAATGGAATTTGAATGTGTGTGGGTAGTCCATTATAAATCATAGCTCTAACTTCCAGGGGCCTTCCAAGCCAAGTTCCAAAAAAAATGCTTGTAAAAGTCTGTGTACTTGTAATTGGTCTAAGTATCTCATCTCTGAGCCTCTGAAGGAACTCTGCATCTCAGTTTTAGGATCAGGACCTGTATTTGCTAGAATATTCAGTCCTATCACTATTTAACAGAGAAGCTAATAGCTGACAGAATGTGTTAGCTAAGCTTGCTAATTCTGGTCTTCCAACTCCATCCATAATTGCTAATAAATTGCTATATTCTCATACAAGTTGCAATATTCTTTGCTCCCAATGTGTTCCCATTTTCCCATTTTTTATTAGGCTGAGCAAGGAATTGCTGTTAAACTTCTTGTTAAACTGCAGTTTTCAGCAAGACTTTTCATAAGCACTTTTCCCATATGCGATTATATTGTTTGCATGGCCGTGGAATTCAGTCAGCAATCTCCTACCTGAGCCTTGAATGTACCAAACACATTTGGAGGAAATCATGCTTTTGTCCTATTTATTTTCCTTGCAAATAATTTCTTTGTTTCAGTGAAAGCTTAAAAGAAACCCTAGATATCTGTAGAAGGTGGAAGCAGTGACCATGATAGCCCTGATCTCTCAGGAAAATATTTCCATGGAAATTCAGCTGGAGCTATCTTGGCCTTTCTCCTTCTCCACTGAGCTCTGATGCTGGACCTGCTGCTGGCATCATTGCACTGGATGTGCAGTTCTCCTGAAGAATTCAGAGCACAGTGAAGTCTGTAAGTTTTATGAGACATACATACAGCAAAAACTTGCTTTTTTATATGACTTTTGGAGCTTTGTAGCTCTCCTGGTTAATTCTGATCATCTGGAGTCATTTATGCATTAATGAGGACTCTAAAGGTGCAAGGGAAAACAATGCTGCCCATCTTATAGACAGACACATTTAGGAATAGCATTGCTTCCCTCATTTCTCAAGGAAGAGGCTTGGGCACAACTTATTACAGTGGCAATGAATGGCAGTGAAATTCAGACTGGGACTAAATCAGATGTGAGAGAGAGAAAGAGAGAAAGGGAAGGAGAGAGATGGAGAGAACCAAAGGAAACAGAGAGAAAATCTCTTTTGTAGATAAAAGAGGAAAAGACCTTTTGCACAGTCAACAGCAGCAGACACCAGGCTGGTGACATTGTCCATCTTTCCACTTCCAGGGTGGTTGAGTCACTGGAACACCTGAAAATCACCTTCACAGTTAGGTGTCCTCACAAATTATATTCTGTCCCTTTTGGGCTTCTCCTCTCCATTTTTATTTCCAAAAATCAGGTGCTAAAATGTCTTTGTTTTCAGTTTCAGCATGCCTGGACCTACAAAGAATTCCAGTTAGCTCTAGCAAACACAAGGTATGTAGTCTCTTTGGAAACATCAACTCTAATTAAAACAGTAGTGCAGATAGAATGCCCTTGGGTGTCTCCAATCCAAAGCGTATCTGGGATAATGGGAGATGGGATAATTTCTCATCAAAGTGTAAAGGTCATTTTGGGGACTAGTGGACATCACCTCCAGTTTGCTCAGTTATAAATAAATTTCCTCAAAATTTCAGTTGATATTCCACAGTTCAGTACTGCCAGTCAAGCACTTGACATCCTTTGATACAACACACAGTTTCACAATCCTACAGTCCCCTCTCTTTACACTGCACACATGCATAGCCCCCTTAAAAGCAGATGATGTTAAATGTATTAAAATGCTAACATTTGCTATGCAGATGTACTGAAGCCCAATTAATTCTGATAAAATAAAAGCTGATACCTCAGGCAAAGATTATGTGTGCAGAGGAAAGCAAATTTCCAACAGCCATTGTCCAGCCAAAAGCCTCAGGTAGAGGTGTGTTAACAACCGCCAATCTCCTTGTACTTAGGCTGTTTTCAAATTATAATGAAAACATACAATTTTTTTTTGCTAAGGATTTGGTTTTAGATGTCTTTGATTGTTTTCAATCTATCATTACATTTGCCTTAATGAGATTACCTTATAGCCATCATTCCATGAATAACTAGTTCATTCATGGGCTCAGTTCTTTAGAAATATAGCAAATTATTTGAAATGTTCTCAGAGAAAAAAGTCTTTTGCACTAGAAAAACTGTTAGAGCTTTAATTACAAGTTTTATTGCAAATCATTTAGCACTTGAATGCCTCCCCTCACGAATAGGAGTCTGATCTGAGTCTCAGACTCTGGCTCATTCTCTTAATTAATTATGGCCATTTTTCTGTGCAGTCAACGTAATTATTTCTATTGTTATGGGGCTAAAAGACTGCACACTAGATTCCGTTTTAGAAGATGAGGGATATGTATAGAGAAAAAATCCGGAAAATTGAGTACAAATAGGCAAAGAATATGTGTAATTAATTATTATTAGAACATCTATTTAAAAGCAGGGAGGTTGAGATCCAGAAAGCTGCCCAAATCAGATTACATTGTCAAACTGTGGCAAAGAAATTAAAATGTTTCTTGAGCACCAGAGCTGTGGTGAAAACATTTCCCTTTGATGTGACTCGGCTGCCTCTAATTTCCCATCCGCAGCTCACATGAGAGACACGTTTCTGTTCCTAATGAACCCACACTCTGGGATAAAAGCAGTGTGTGCAACATGCAAACATGTCAAACAGCTCCTGTCAAAAATTAAACTCTGGCAGGAAAACATATAGGCTGAGGGCTTCTCTGCAGTTTATTTTGGGGGTGGATTTTGGAGTAATTTTGTTTTGTTTTGTTTTGTTTTTTGTAACCCCAGCCTCTTGGATGTTTAAGAAGGAATGAATGCAGTGTTACAACTGAAGTGAGCATGGTGTCCAACTTACATGTGTGCAGAGAAAGACAGATGCTAGGAAGCCCCTCCTTCAAGGGGTAAAAATTGCAACTGGCTTTCTTAATGTGTATGAAAACATTGGGAATTGGAATCTCTGGAGACCAACACTTTCTATTCACATGTGGAACCATCTGTTCCTCTTCTATGCTTCTCACCCCTCTGGAAAGTGTAGCTGGTCAAAAATCTTGTTCTTTCTGCTGAAACGCTCTTCACGTCTGAGGTGGCCCATGAAGGTGCTAAATCAGCACCACTGGGGAGATTAGTCTGAGCAATAATCTGATTTAAGAATAACCAAGTTGTACCAGAAATACTTCTAGACCTTACAAAACCTACACCTCACTCATAAAATTATTGAGGTATTTTTTGAGAGACATTTTCTGTGTAGAGGCAGGTTAATGAGTGTAGGAGGAACACTGACTCATCTCTTGCAGCAAGCATACTGATAAACAGCCAGATATTACCATAATTCATCTGTATCTCACTTTTCAGGGCTTGGTTTTCTTATTCTTTAAGGCAGACATTCTGCAATACTCCAATAGAAACATCCATTCTGATGACATGACACCAAAGGTCTGGGGATGTAATCAAGCTGTGGTTAGTATATGTTCGAAAATTCGGGAAAAGCTTGAAAAGTTCATTGGAAGAATCTGCTGGTTATGATATTTCTGTTCCACTCTGCTCCACTCCTTTATTCTGCAGTTCACCAAAAACATATTTAGCATTTTGATCTATCACAGCCATCAATCTTCAAATATCTCAAGCTCATTCGAAGGAACTGTTTTTGAAAATGGTAATCAGAGTTGACATCTGCAGTGTAATGACATCTTAGTCTGTTTTGGAGATCAGAGAGGCAAACTAGGCACCTTTTCCCAGATTAAGACCTGGAAAGATCCTAGTCCTCTGCTTAATGATTAAATATTGCCTTCATGCTAAAGACAGTGGCACACATATACCTATGTATAGTTATACATGTACACATATAAAGGCAAAAAACCCCTACAGCCACAACATAATTTTTTTAATACTCTAATATTTTGTTAATCCTTATGGTGGAATAACAGAGCATTAGTCACCGTTTTCTGAATCCAAAGCACTTCCAGAAACAAAATCCACAAAGAGAACACTTTCAGCAGAGTGGAGTCCTGGCAGGGATCTCTGCTCTGGATGTTTTAATGAATGCCAGGTACGAAACTCGTACCCACAGCTGCCGAAATTCCCAGCTAACAGCTTGTGCTGGAGCAGCATCAAAGCTGGCTGCAGGCACAGCAAATGTATGCACCTGCACTGGGTAATTACTGAGCCTAATGCCTCTATGGATTAGCTTCAGTGCTCTTGTGAAAAAAGTATGGATTAACTCACAGCATTCAGCCTATTACAGCTGTCTTTCTGCACATCCAGTTTTTATGGGCACTTATAAAGCAATATCCATCCACGTTCTCTTTTGATTTCTGATGATGGAATCCTTCAGCTGGGACATTGGAGTGTACTTCAAAGCTCCTCCTTTGTCTGCTTTTCTCCCTCTTTTTTTTTTTCCATTTCAAAGTTAGCATTAATTTGTAGGCTACTGCTCATGTCCTGCCACCACACGTACACCTCATGTCTATTTCCAAATTTTATATACAATTTTCTTCTTAATGTCTTTGTAAGAATTTCCTCATCATCATTTGGAACCAGTGGGAAGACCTGATATCCATAAAACCAGTTTGGAGATCACTTCTAAAAATCAAAATGCCTTTGACAACCAGTGCTGTCTGCAGTGGGTATTCACCTAATGAGAGCTCCATTTAGACACTCCTGAATTTTGATCAGTATTTACCTCTTCTGGAATAAATCTGGAAACATAGAAATGAACAGCTGCTACTCCTGTAGCCATTCTCTTGAGCTGTCCCTGAAACCACATAAAATTATTCTTATTGTCAACTTGCAATTTCTTTTCTGTGAAAATGTAATAAGGATAAAAATAAATTTCAGCTCTAATGCCCTGTCTGTCCTGTGTATGCCTGTTTTGTCTAGACTGTGAGCAATGAGAACTAGACACCATCTGTAATGTTAATTTACTTTATTAAGGAAACGAGACTTATATGATCCTGGTATCTGTCTGTGTCCCTTTAATAGCTTTTGAACTCATTGCCTGATTTCAAGCTAATGTGATAGAAAGGGGGAGAAACAAGATCATTGACCTGCTACAAGTTTCAAGAAAATTAGAAGTTGTATAGAAGGGAGTGAGCTGTAAATGCCCTGAAAGCTTTCTGCAAGAATGCTCATGTAGGCTGAGATTATTCATACAGTAAAGATCTCTTACAAATTTCTCCTCTGCAGGGAAAAAATCAAAAGCCAAACACCTAGAATCTAAAATTGTAGTTGATCAAGAAATACAAATAAACAGCAACTAAAGCTTGAGTTAGGCTGGTGCTCAGGGAATTAGTCTGCTGATCTGTCAAAAAGCAGCACCACATCTTGTGATGCATGGGAGGAACTGTCACTGGAGTGAGAAAGGGATCAGATATTCCTTGTGCTGGGCTGGGGATCAGCCACAGGGGCTGTGGAGCTGGCACTGCTTGGAACAGACAGTAAGCTGCATCAAAACTCTGTGGATACAGTTTTCTATAAGCGTAATTGTTTGGATTTGGCTGCCAAAATATTTAGGGACTGCAAGGGCATAAAGCAGGTCGTGACAAAAGTAGTTCTTTTGATCAGAAATTACTTGAATACCCAATATTTCACTGCAGGGCTGCAGAGAAAAGAGATGCCAACTTTGATGTCTGAAGATTCTCTGCTGCAAGGAAGACAATCTGTTTTTAAATTACTCTTTTCCTAGCACAGGTGAAAGGAAGAGTGTAACTGGTATTAAGAAACTGCCCCTGGAACTGTAATTCATATTGACACTGTGCTAGAAGAGCTGCGTTGTGAGTGAGTACAAGCTGATACAGTGTCTTTTACACTGAGCATGTGGGATAAGACCAGGAAGAAGAACAAAGATCAGAGTGGGAAAAAAAGGAGTTGCACTTCTTTTCAATACTATGTGTGTCTCTGGGCCGGTACTCATTTTTGTGCCAGTTTAAACCTGAAAGTTCAGGGACACTCTGAAGTTATCCTGTGTTAGCTCAAGGGTGAACATGAGACAAAATCAGCTGCTTTCCATCTATTTTCCTTTTCCTTGGGGAGTCCTGTTGCTCTCCAGCAGAGAAGGGAGCCCTTGCTTTGGAGATGGAGGAGAAGGTCTAACTCTGGGAATGAAAGTTTGGCTGTGTACATGCTGATGGTGTTGTGCCAGCCTCACTAGCAGTAGTTGCTGCTTTGGAAGTGGTCTAGAGAAGGAATGATTTTATTTAGAGTACAGTTAATTCATTTGTTCTCCATGATGGAAACTGCTTACTTAAATGCTGCCCTACATTCTCTTCTCCAAGGTACACTGTGGGCCACTGTTAAATGGGGTCTCCTCTCCTCCAGAGGTTGCCCGAAGGAATATGAGAGAGTTTGTTGTATCACCATGCCTGGGAGCTATGGCAAACAGTTAAACATCTTAAAGTTGTACTTTAGACCTGTCTCCTCTGGTGGTGTAAGATGCCAGCAGCAGGGGGATGTATTCATTGTGTAAGTAAAACAAATACAGGACACAACCACTGTATTTTACCCATTACTTTACAATCACAGAGAAAAGGAAGACGAACTTGTCTCATTTAGTTCTCACCCTGCACCCAGATTCTAGGCATCCTTTAGCTGTCCTTGGTGAGGAGATGAAGGAGGATATAGGGTATTTTTCTAAGAAACAAAATTTAACCTTGCACAAATTATTCCTCTGGGGATTTTTGTTTGTTTGGGGTTTTTTCCCCATTTTCTTATAAGTGGTATCAGACAGGCAGTAGCCAATACTGATTTAAAATATATTTTCTCAGTACAGAGAGGGCTAGATTATGGGACTCCCTGCCAAAAGACATGTTAGACTCAGAGTCCTAACATGACCTGAAAGAATCTGAATGTGGTCCTGGACACCAGCACGTGCTGAGTCTTCAAAAGGAACAGGCTTTAGGGTAACGCTCCAGGCACAAGCTTTAACAGGGGAATATTTTAGGAAATGGGGTTTAGCTATGTTGCACTGTGAAGAAAGAGCTGGGCAGCCTGACTGACAGAGTAATTTGGCTCTGGTGAGGTGATGGCTGTGGGGGTAACAAATACTGATTTGGCACTCTCAGGCTTCTAAGGAGCCACAGATTTGTTTCCTACTTGGTAAAATTTCCCTTGTGCTGATGAAACTCCTTTTCATGCAAAGATCAAACAATTTCTATATTTCAAGCAAAGAGAAGCCACCAAAGAGAAGGACCAAAATGCCCTCTATTGCTTTTACATCTTATTATTATCATTCCTCATTTTGAGCATCTGAAATGCTGTTTCTATCATGGCCCCTTTGCCAAAGTTCTCAAATAGTTGCTCAGTTGTCCTGTGAGCAAATGGAGGCCTTCACACTTTGTTCTCTAAGTGCTTTCTCCTCCTTGGTTCCCAGTAGGTTAAGACGTGTATGAATAAAATACACAAATGTGTAACATAAAAATGCTTTGGAGAAGGTTGTGTTTAGCAAAACAAATGGCCTGACTTGGCAGTTGGTTATTTGTACTGCAGGGGGCCTGTGGAGCCCCACTGGGTGAGGTATTTTCACAGGTCTATAAAAGAAAATACTTTTCCTTTGGGGAACACCTTCTGCCCTACTTGTGTCACAGCCTAGAAGTGGAGTTGGACTGTGAATTGCCCCTTTTATCTGGAGTCAATGAGCTCAGCTAAGGGGCCCGATCTAACTTTCTTTGGTGCTCCAAAACCTTCCTGGGGTCATTTTCTTACTTGATTTCTCCAAAAACTACATTGACACAAAGAATATTAATTCCTGGCTTCTGCTGGTTGTTGGTAGAGCTGAGAATTGCATTTACTGCCTTTAGGGGTGCTATGATAGTTTCACTCTTCATGTGGATGATGCAGTTTACCATATTGAACAGGTAAATGACACTCACTGTGTGAGGAAAGGTATGGTAAGAAGGTAGACCCTAGCTTAAAGTAAATAAAGCTTCACCTTTCAGCTAAAAGAAAGCTAGAAATGTTTTTCAAGATTTTTTTAAAGAAAAACTTGATCCTGCAACAGGAAGCAGGAGTTCAAAATAGAACATCAGTGGAAATATCACAGGAAGAGGAGTCTGTGAGTTTCCAACCTGCTCCCTGTGTTGGAGAGCTCAGTGTGTCTATGGTGTTTGCTCTACATGCTTTTAAATGCCATGGTGCCAGAAGTGGATTTGAAGCTTATGAAATCTTCTCGGTCTTCTGTAATTCTTGGTATGTTGACAGAGCAGTTAATGAAAGGCTGTTTCAGCTGACCAGTTGGAATATAGATAGAGAATGTGCACGTGGTGAGGAGATCTGCATTCAATTACCCTCCTACCACAGACTGGCTGCAGACAAGACAATTATTCTGTGCCTCAGTTCCCTAATTCTGAAACAATGAGCTTCCTTTGTCTGACTTGTCTACGTAGAGGAGATGCTCCTTGGGGCACCGATTGTCTCTTTAAATGTTTTTTTGTTTTACCAGCTAATACAAAGCAGCTCTGACTATCTGAGTACTACCGGAATTTTTCTGCTCCTAATCAGAAGTGGTTAATTAGTCACTTACTATCTCTGGATTTACTTTTTGTCTTCTTTATCTAATATTGGCAAAAAATTTTTTTTCTTGAATAACAGTGTTACATTTACTTTTGGAAAACTGTCTCACATGATGTCTTTATTTCTCTTTTTTCCCACTCCATCACAGTTTAAGAATGTCAGCAATGGTAGTCCAAACTGTCATACTCAGCCACACAGACAAATTTTTCTTAGACCAAAAGATTTTGTTCTAAACAAACACATACAACTCCCACTGCAGACCTGCTTCATTGCCAGTTATCGTCCTGTGCATAAAGTTAAAATGAAGCTTTCGAGATTCGAGATGCCAAAATGTCACTAGCCTAGGTGAATTCTAATGCAGTCTCTTGTGCATGTGTGTTATTCACATTAAAAATATCACTTTGGCACAGAAGCCACTTGGGCTGACTTAAAAATGTCCAGATAACAAGGAGACGTAATAGTCACAGGAAGCATTTCCAGCTTGGGATATTTAATTAGACCTTATGACTAAAAATTCTTATGATCATCAGAAGATCAACATTCCAACATATTCCTGGTTATATTTATTAAATACTTCCTTTTTTGGTCCTAAGTGTGAATGTTTGGAAAAATCTTAATACAACCCACTTGACTTCACTGGCACATTTTACAAAAGAAGGAGGAGAAAATGTAGAAGCCACTGAAAACTAAAGGGTTGTTGCTTCAGAGAAAAACAAAGTTCAAGCCAGTGCTACAGACTGCCTGGAACTCTTCCACAGTTTTAAAAGGAAAAGATGCTATTGAAGGCTCTTTTCACAAAACTCCTTTGCTTCCTTTGAATAAAAGAAGAACCAAGCACACTTAGCAGTGTGTAAAACACATTTCTTTAAGAGAAGCCAGCTTTATCTTCAAGTCCCAGCTAGTTAATCTGCTCAAACTCATTTTTAACTTAAAGTCTGAGAAATCTGACACCACCACAGGGACATAAAGCTTTTAGTCGAGATGGAATTTGCTGACAATACTTTCAGCTTGGGCACCAATAAAGACAGATTGGTTTCTCTCATTAAATTTGGTAAAAATGAATGTTTTCCTCTTTCAGGGAAAAAGAAGGAAGGGGACAAGTATTGATTTTCTCTCTCCCTAGGTCTGTAAACGGTACTAGCTACATCTACAGGGTATCTTCAGGTACGTGTGCCATAGCTGAATGATGTGCAAATACAGCTGTCTTGGAAGTGCCTGGGAAATCCTGCATTCCCCTCCTGGAGGGGAGCATTCCCCTCAATCAGTTGCATATTTTCACCTGCTCTGCAATAGACTCCCTTACATTTCTGGCTAGAAATCCAGAAGCCTGGGTATATCTGCAGTGTAACTGGGGTTGGCTTCCAAAATAAAGATACTGAACTACTTGTGTGAAACTCCTGCTGTGGGAGTTGGGAATTCCAAATGTGCACTGGAGCATGGTCAGGTATGTGCTGCATTCACAGGTAACTATAATATCTTCTTGCATTTTTACTGTTTGTGTATTGGTTGATAACTGAACACAATTCCCTGGCAAAAGCTTTTAATTACAAATGCTACATTACTCTCCCATAACTGTTGAAGTTACCTAATCTGAGCTTTGTCAAATAACAACAATTTTATTGCCATGAATTAGGCAAACTTCAAATATATCTCTCCATTTATCATGTTTACTTCTTGAGGGCAACAAATCTGTGTTATGTAACACTTGCCAGACATTGTTTCTATCACCCTGTTCTTCACTTTCATTCCCAAGGGTTGGGGTATTTGCATTCTTTAGCTTTGCATTAAAAAGAGAAGAAAAAAAAAACAGAGAACAATAAAATAAGAATACTGTGCCTCTCTGTAATTATGCTGTAGCCACGTAGCCACGATCAGTGCTTCTTTCTTTAGGCTAGAAATTGAGATTAGAGACTGAAGGTTGTAATAAACATAAATTATACTCTGTAGCTGGCTTGGCTGGTCTCTGTATGCATAGCAATGGACACTAGCTCCAGATGTAATGGAAATTTTCTACTGTAGAATATTGAGAAGAATATAACTGCTTTGGTAGAAACAGTAACAGGCATATTTGCTGGATTTTCCCAGCCTCTGATTCATCTCAAATTCCCCCTGTAAATTTGAACTTAGCTCTGCTGAAGTGAGAGCTCTAGAACAAAAATCTGTGTCTTCTTCACACACAGGCATTGTTTCCATTTCATGAAAAAGAACAAAGCTAACTGCACAGTGCAGAGTGGGAAGATTTCCCATCTGTTGACTGTCTTTACAGTAAACCATAAGAAGGTTTGGGTTGGATGGTTGGAAGAGGTTCTTCACCCAGAGGGTTGTTGGGCACTGCAACAGGCTCCCAAGGGCAGTAGTCACAGCACCAGCCAAAAAACTGTTTTGACAATGCTCTCAGGCCCATGGTGTGACTCTTGAGGTGTCCGGGGCAGGGCCAGGAGCTGGACTTTGAAGACCTGTAGGTCTCTTTCAGCTCAGGATTTTCTGTGATTCTGTGATTGCTCTGCAGGGTCAATCAAGCTTCAGTTGGTATCTGTTTCTCTGGTCCATTTGCACAACACAGGGTAACCACTCCCTTTATCCACCACTTGACTCACATGAACACCAACAGCACCCCGCTGATGGATTTCATTCAGCAAGTCAGAAGTAGTTACTGGTTTTGATGCTGTAATTTATGAAAGTGGAAGTTCTCTGCCACCACCTGTGGCTTTAGAAAAATGAAGATGCAGAATATTTGTAGTTCAACCAAATATTTGGTCTGCTAGTCTGAACAGTCTGTTAGTTTGAAACACAAGTTGTGCAATTTAGCTGCTATTAAAATCAATGAAATTGTTAGATTTTCCTTGTTTATTCACCAGCTTATGTTGTTCCAGCCTCTAAATACAAGATGATAAAACAGCTGCTGAGTTTCCAAACCTGAAATTTCCCCAGCAGAAAAATGCTTACAGCCCTGTTGACTTTTTCCATCAAACATAGAAGTATAAAGGCTCAGATACCTGTGCAAGTCACCAGATAGGCATAATCTACCTATGTGGTCTTTTGCTGGTACATCTAATCCAGTTTTCTTTCTCCTGAGCTGAGTAAACTAATGCTGGCCTAAATGTTATATGTCAATGTTAGTACTGACATACAGTACTTTTATGACCTCTTGGCTTCCTCTCTCCCTAAATACTCAATCTCTATTTGCAGCATGAAACTCACAGGCTTTTAATGCTTTCTATGTTCACAATCAGCAAAGACATAAGCAGGATGAGGATGATAATTTAGTCTGCCTGCAGATCTGGGAAGATATTATAGTGGCTCCCTTTTTAGAAGATTATCTTCTAATCTCAAGAGGCTAGAAACTGTATTGCTTTTAAA
This sequence comes from Pycnonotus jocosus, assembly GCA_013400435.1. Lineage (NCBI taxonomy): Eukaryota > Metazoa > Chordata > Aves > Passeriformes > Pycnonotidae > Pycnonotus > Pycnonotus jocosus. The sequence goes on from VWYP01023767.1 coordinate 636,018, forward strand.
ATAAATGGTTACACTCTGAAAAAAAAACCAAAACAAGCTCTTGTGTCAGAAAGAAAAGAAAGAATGGGCTCAGGGAAATAGACAAATGTGTTCCTTTCCAATAAAGTTAATTCCTAAGTATCTTATTCTAGCAGGTTCCCTGCCTAATTAGGGGTCATATCAGGAACAAGCCCTAAACTTAAGCCATTTCTGGATCAGAAGTGTAAGTGAGAAGGCAGCACATATCAAAATACAATTGTGTTTAGGTACCTGCTGAACTTTATCCTGAAAGGAGCCAAAAGGATTTTACAGAAAGATTGCCACTGAAAGAATGAATGGGGAAGAAAGCACAAGGCAAAAGGAGAGGTTATCTTTCCTCCCTCTATGCAGTGCTGCTCCTTGTTCTCCTAATCACCTGATAATCATCTGAACCCCATAGTTCAGCTTCAGTAACTCACTTTTCCTAACACTTCAGCTGGGTAACTTCATCCTTCACTCATTTCCTGTGCCCTGCCCTACAGAAGCTATATAAGCTCTCTGAGGGCTTTGTTGGTTACAGTCCGTGGCTTGTAAGCTACAAAAATCTAAATGTAGGTCAAGATAGTTGAGATCTTTTAAACACAGCCAGCCGCTGTTTCCTAAACACGTCCCTGGAGCAGCTGCATGGAGGATGTTTACAATTAAAAAACAACCCTCAAGCAGCCAGTTCAGAATACACAGGATTACTGTAGCCAGCAGCATTCATTAAACGTCATATCTGAACTTTCATTATCTTGAGCTTGATCAGATTTAAGATCAGCATCTAAAGAAGTAGAACTATTGACTTCCAGCATCCTAGAGAGCTCTTAGAACAAAGACCCAGCTAGAAGATAAATGGTCCCAAAATTACACTCAGGATGAACTGTGACTGGACATCAAGTGTTATGTCATTCTGGTTTCTACCAGGATGGGATATCCCTCACTTTTTTTTTTTCTTTCCCTTCTTGATTTGACTTGTGCAATTAAAATCCCAACAAAACAAACCAGAAAAGGGAAAAAAAAAAAAAAGGAAAAAAAAAAAAAAAAAAAAAAAAAAACAAAAAAAAAAAAAACAAAAAAAAAAAAAAAAAAAAAGAAGAAAGCAACAACAACAAAACCAGCAAAACAAAACAGGAAAAAAGATGAGCTCTGCTGAAAATGAGTCAATCCCTTGAAAACCAGCAGGGGCACCGTCTGCTCTCCTTATGGAGCTCAATGGCTTTCATCACGATTCAAGTGTCTCCTACTCCTCCCTCTCAGCTGAAGGCAGATGTGGGTTCACTGGCAACACTGGGACTTGTTCTTTGTGAGTGTTTAAGGCCTGAGCAATCATTTTAAATTGAAAGCAGAGACGGCGATGCTATTACAAGATTGTCTAGAGCAGCGATTCCCAACTGGTTAGACATGAGAGCATTTACAAGAAAAAGGTTTCATGAAGTCTGGGCTAGAAATCAGCACAGAAGAGCATAAGCATGATGCAGAGCAGCATCTTCTTAACAGCTAAAATATGTTGAGAGGAAAACTTCTTCCAAGAAGGTGTTGGCAGTACAGTCTTCAGTCAGACCATGGAGAAGGTTGAAGCAAGCTTGTCCCTGGCTCTATATGGCTCTTTGGTTTTTGTGTACTTTCTGTATTCTAATGCCAAATCATAATTTATCTGCAGAAAACAAGTGTTCATACAACAAGCATCTTGCTTTTAACAGCTCACATGCTGATGGGTGTGTAGCTGTGGAACTCTGTGCATGCACTGTCATCTGAAATCCACTACAGATAGACAGTCATGCACATCAGGAAAGATCAGGGATGGATGTCCATTTGTTTTGGACTAAAGAGAAAAATGTCTGGCAATCCAGAATTTGCCACAACCATGCACTGAGAAGGAAAAAGCCCAGGAGTATCAGTCTGGCTGGATGTAACCAACAGGGAGAGAGATTTAATAGAGCAAGTGATGATTGAGGTACTCAGAACCTCTGACAATAAAATAACTTTTCTTTAGGATTCCCTTTTCAGTGATTCTGGTTGAAATAAAAATAAATAAATAAGTCTCTATTGATCTATTTTCAAAGTCCCAGAGCCTTTCAAACATCAAAAGCATCTTGTTCTCCTAAGAGTCAATCTAAAGGAATTAGGAAAAAGAAAACTAACACTGCCTCCTCCTGAAAAGCTAGCAGCAATTCCTCCCCAGTGCACTCCCTTTGTACCGCACCTGAAAAAGTCAAAAGTGATGGCTGTAACTTTTCGTGGGCTCATGCTGGTAACTACTCTCATCCTTCACAGAAGCTCAGGTACCAGGAATGATACACCAGGAAAGAGCAGCATCTTGCACTGCCTCCATGTACAGCTTACTCAGGTTGCAGGACACATGTTCTATCAATGGCAGAAAAATTAACCTCAGAATCAAAATGGAAAACATTGAGGTCTCTGCAAATATAAAACTCTTGACATCACTACAGCCAAGAACATCTTTGCTGTGACTTGCTTATCTTGGCCCCATTTTTCTGAGTTGATGGCTGTTGAGATGAAACAGTGAGAGGAGAGAAAGAATTGTAGCCTGGGCTGTAGTTTACTCCATCACCCTTAAGAGTATCAGTGCCTGGTGAGGAGGCAAGTTTTCTACAGCTTGTGCTTTCCTTTTTCTGTGGCAGTTCAGAACCATGTATTAACATACCTAGCAGCAATCTGCAGCACAGAAGAATATAAGACAGAAAAGAAAGGCTTTATCCATAGAACCTGAGCTTTTTGTATGTCTATCCCCATGTATGTTTATGATCTGGCTATAAGTCCATTTCAAATGCGGAGTTGATTGTGTTTTTTAAATGTGTAAATGAAAAAAATAAAGTATCAGAGTAAAAAGGCTTTAAGTTAGCAACGTATGCAATTTCATACATTTCCTCTTCAGGATCTCCATCCCCACATTTTGAAACAGCAGTTCTAAGGTCTTATTGTTGAAGAGGATTCAATTTGTCCCCATCTCGCATTTGCTCTTCCTTCTACACTACTTTAGCACTTAACACAATTAACTGTAAATGGTTTATTACAATAAATCCCCTGCCCCAGATTTGGACGTCCCAAGGCAGATGTGCCAGAGCATGGGCCCTAGGCAGGCCCTGGGGTGGGGGGAGGCAGGGGCTCCTTGTGCATTCTTGTGCCTGAGAGAATGCCCTGTGGCTGGCATCAGGGCACTGCATGGCAGGGCAGCAGCTCCATACAGGCCCCTACATTCCCCATACATACCCACATGCACACGCCTAGGGCATCCTATTCCAGTCCCATGCAAACCTTCACATATGTCTTCTGTACTCTCCTCTATAAGCAAGCTATGTAGTTCCTCCAGAACACACACACAGATCTCCCATATGTATTTCATTCACATCCCATGCCAGCCCATAACCACACTCCTCTACACTTCCCATACATTCACCCCATAGATCCAAGGCCTGTAACCCCCACAGGCTCTGCACCGCACGGCTCATACGGCATCCACGTGCACCCCTACACACTCATACACCCCGCACTCAGATTTGGACACTCTTCATCCGCTGCCGCCCCACCGGGGCGAGCCGCGNAGCCCGGCCCAGTCCAGTCCAGCCCAGCCCGGCCCGGCCCGGCCGAGCCGAGCGGCAGGTGGGCTGCGGCCGCAGCTCCGGATCCGGGGCTGGGCAGCTCGGGGCAAGGCGGCTCCGCCAGCCCTCCCCGGAGCCGCGGGGCTCTCCCTGCCGGCTGCGCCCCGGGACGCGGAGGGAAGCCCGTGGGCGGGCACGGGTGGGGGGTACCGCGGCATCCTCCGCAGGGGGAGGTGAAGTAGGCGGAGAAGGAGGAGGAGAAGAGGGAAACCTGCTCCTCCGGAGGGACGAGGTAGCGGCGCTGCAGCGAGCCAGCCCAGCGGCGCGGGCTGCGGGCACATGCCGGGCTTGGAGCACCGGAGCCGCGGAATTCCTGCGGGTGTCTCAGCCCAGCTCCCGTCCCTTCCCCGGCGAGAGCGTCAACTGGGCTCCGGNCCGGGGGGGAGCCGCGCTCCACAGGTGCTGGGCTGTCCCCCTCCCTTCGCTGGCCCCCCAGGACCCCCGGTCGCTGCCGAGCGCGGCTCCCCTGGAAGGAGTGAAGGGCAGCCGCACCGACCGCAGGCGGTATCGCCGCTAGGCACCGCTTCCCCCGCGGGCCCCGCGCTTCCCCCGCTGCCGTCGTGCGAGGGGCAGCCCAGCCCAGCCCAGCCCATCCCAGCCCGGCCCAGTCCAGTCCAGCCCAGCCCGGCCCGGCCCGGCCGAGCCGAGCGGCAGGTGGGCTGCGGCCGCAGCTCCGGATCCGGGGCTGGGCAGCTCGGGGCAAGGCGGCTCCGCCAGCCCTCCCCGGAGCCGCGGGGCTCTCCCTGCCGGCTGCGCCCCGGGACGCGGAGGGAAGCCCGTGGGCGGGCACGGGTGGGGGGTACCGCGGCATCCTCCGCAGGGGGAGGTGAAGTAGGCGGAGAAGGAGGAGGAGAAGAGGGAAACCTGCTCCTCCGGAGGGACGAGGTAGCGGCGCTGCAGCGAGCCAGCCCAGCGGCGCGGGCTGCGGGCACATGCCGGGCTTGGAGCACCGGAGCCGCGGAATTCCTGCGGGTGTCTCAGCCCAGCTCCCGTCCCTTCCCCGGCGAGAGCGTCAACTGGGCTCCGGCAAGGAGGAGGGTTCACCTACGGCTCCCCTCCCGGACTGCATTAATCCCAGAGCGAGCAAACCCGGGAGTAAGTACTTGTCATCTTTTATGTATGATTTTTTACAGTTTTATTGTTCTCTGCTGGCAGGTAGCAAAGGATTTCTAAGATGAAGCATTTATAGGCTCGGCTGCAAGGATAATCTCTCTAGCTCTCTCTTGGCCTCCTGAGCCTTTCAAATATAGAGGTGCATATGTGGAGGCACATGTAGCAACATTCCTTCACTACACATCTACATCTTTAATGTTTCTGACAAAATGTATGTGCTGCGATTCTTTTTTAATTTCTGCTGTTCTCAAAGTAATTTGTATCATGTTTCACAACATGCTTAGAGTCTCAGAGAAGGATAAATCCTGGTGACACCATTTAAACATCCTGCATGAGAATGGGGGAAGGAGATGAATGTTTAAAATCATTAACTTGGCAGAGGCAAGGAAGTCACTTCTCTGCAGGCTGCCTTCACAGTAAGGAGCAATATGCTTTTGGGGATTCTTTGCCTTTTAATCTTCTTTCCTATATGTGCACATCTGGAGTCTGGCCTGGCACTGCTCCCTGCACTTAGGCTGGAAGGGAATGGCATGGCAGACTAGCAGAGGCTGGAGACCAGGGATGAAAAGACAGAGGATCCTTCCCTCCTCTTACACTTTGAAGATACTTTTTTTCCCTAGTCTGGTCTTCTGCAGAGTAAATCTGGAGTGCTGGGAATGGTGTTTCTATCAGTGGAGTTGTAAGGGAACTAGCAATTTCTCTCTAATTTAAAATCCCTGAGAGAACTACTCTCTTCTCTCCCTACTTCCTGCACAAATCTTTATTTTATTTTATCTGCTAATGACTTGCATTATTATTTGCAGAATATACGTGTCTTCCTGTGCAACATTTTGTTGAGATGTCCCTGAACTAGGTCCTAGATGTGTTTTTTAGGAGTCTTCTGTTTTTGAACCAAAATGATATTTAATAACTGCATAGTTAATTTTCATCTGGCACATATCCAGTATTTTCTGTTTCTTCAAGTGATACTGTTCTGTAGCTGGTCACTGTGTGCTGTGTTCTCATAATACACTAATGTTACACCCATCCTTAGCATTTTGCAAATGAATGCCACAGGATAAGTGTTTTAACTCAAAAAGTAACCAGAGTGACTTTTTGGTTGTAGTAGGAGAATGTTTGCTACCAGAGGACCAGCCACTAGAATGATAGGCAGGATGTCCTGTGCTGGTGTGTGACATATTAATGGCATTTAACCTTTTTGGATGGACATGAGCAGAAAGGAAATGCCTGGTTTAATAAACATCACAGCTAGAATTTTATATAAACGTGGGAGGCTCACACCAGTTAATATCACTGACCCAGTTTTTATTGGTCCTGTAAGAAAGTATTAAAAGGTCTGTTGCAAGGAAAGTTATAAATCAGATACTCTGCTGTTGCAAGCATGTGTCCATAGCTTTAGTTGCCCTGCTGCACGATGCAAAGGAGAATGAAGGAAATAATTCAGTGAAGTTCTGTTGGTTTGCTTGTATAATGCTGCAAGGGACTTTATAAAGTCTGAAATAAACTGGGATTACATATTGCCATTGGCTTAGGTTAAATGTAAGAGACGCATAATTTTTCACCAGTTTTCGATCTGTTTTGTGTTCTCTGTTCTCCCTAGCTCCTCCTTTATGTTCATTAGGACTTCCTCTGGGCGATGATCCGATTTTTACAGTCAATCAAAATCCATACCAATATCCTTACGCAGGCCAAATACACTGTACTTAGAAACGCTATAAACCAACAGCTACAAATTACTTTCAGAGCCCTCCTAAAACAAAATGCAGATATAAATAGAGTTCAGAACTGCTCATAATGCTGTGCCTTAAAGCTGTGGATGTCTAAATCCAGAAAATGTGCTCAGAAGCTCTATTTGAGAACCATGTAAGGAGATGACTGAAGTTTCTTGTCAGACTCTGGAGAACTGGTAGCCACAGTCTGTGGTTGTTGGACTCTTCTAGGTACTTTGAATTAAGGTCTGAGCACTGGCTGGAAGTGATCCCGGTTTTGCAGACATACTCATCTCCTTTCATTCATGAACTTGTCAAGTACATAATAAAACATGCTGTGGTTGTTTGCTTTCACTGTGTTTAGAGCTGTACTCAATAGCTTTTCCAAACTTTATTCCATAGGTGAAGGTAAATTTTCCTTCCCTTGCCTGATTAACACACTCTTCTCTCTTTGATGCTAAATTACTCTTTTTTTTTTTTTTATAACCTCCCATGGAAGGTTAGGTGATCCTTTCTCCTATGGCTCTAGAAACACATTGCTGCACCTGTTGCAGTAGACTTTTTAAATTTTTCTGTGGCATCCACTACACCAAACAGGATCTTAGCAAGCTGTGTACAGCTACCTTCATCCCACTGATGGGAATGCTTTCGTGATGTACATTAGGGCTACATATGTTGTTTGGATTTCAGCACTGGATGCAGAGAAGATATGATTAATCTATAGTGCTGAAAAGGATTCATTAGTGAACCCAGATGGCTTCAGGTAGGATGGACTCCAGAGTTTTTTTTAATTTAGCACAGATTTTAATGCCATCTATGTTGTCTGGGTTTTACTGAAATCTGTGTCTTTTACAGTATGGGTTTTGCTGAAATCTGTGTCTCTTCTGAGAAATTGTACAGGGTCTATTGAATGTGTTACAGCAAGGTCTGTCTCTAATAATGTTTTCATTAAGCCTCTCTACAGACAGAAGAGTAAACTAATTGCCAGACTAACATGTCATTTGGCTCTGTGAACAAGCTACTGAACACTAACTTATGAATGGAAACTTAAAAGGCTCATTAGCAACCTGCTACATGAAAGAAATGCCAAAGTGAAATGAAAATACATTTATATACTGTTGTTGTTGCTATTAAAACTGATACAGAATTCCAGTCTAGTTTTCATGGGAATCTTAACTAATTTCATCAACTTTTTTTGCCTCTGAACTTTCAGCAGCTGCTCTCTCTATAAAAGCTAGGAATAACTGGTTGTGCTGTAGTAGGAATGAAAGGAGAATTGAGCTCTATAGAAATGAGGAGATTAGAGCTCCATGAGGCATATACCCATTTAATGCTGCTGGAAACCAAACCTGCTTGAATAATCTTAACTCTCACTTCTGGTGAGCAGAAATTCTAGGGGAAAAAGAAAAATTCCCTTAGTGACTTATTAACAAAGGCTTTTCAGGTTTGCTGGGATTTATCATGTGAGCCTAATCTACCTTTTGTTCATCCAGTTGGCAGGCTTTAAGATTTAAAAGGGTCTGCAGAAACTCCTCCCCCAAACTCCTTATTTAATTAAAGAGGCTTGGTGCATTATTTACTTTTGAGTTTTCCATTTATGTGGCAACAATGATTGGAGTTAACATATTGTAAAATATTTGTGAATACTGCATTCATTATAGGCAGGAAAAGAAACAAATTTTGGCTGCACCTTCAAATTCACAGTGACCTACATGGGTCTCAGTGAGAATGACTGAGAGTGAGGCCAGTAAATGCTAAAGTATAAATACAGGTGTGTAATTCTACAACTCTACAACAAATTTGTCTGCCACTGTAGGTGATTTAAAGGGCCTGGAGGAGAAATGGTTTCATTTGCTTCTGTGAGAAACCTCGGATATGCAGATCAGGATTTGCACATACCAGTGATTTTTATATTTTGCTTTGGTAGTTCGTCAAAGACAGACTGGTAACTGTAGTTCTCTCACTAGTTCTCCCAGTTCCTTCTCCTCCCCCACTCCATTCATCCCTGTAGCTGTGAGCATCAAGTTGCAGATAAAACGACTTCTGAGAGAGCAATGGGATGCAGCTCCTGCCAAAGGCAATTAAGTGCTTAGGATTACAGTGTGCTTTACAAAGTGCGTTCTTGCTGAATCCCTTTCCTCTTCTGTTTGCTGGCACTAAGCAGTTTCTTGGCACTTACCTTTGTTATAACAAGTCTGAGCGTTGCTAAACTTCACTACAGCATGTCTAGCAAGCTGCAGTGTCTTCTGTTTTGAGGATAGTCTTTCTGGTGATTCTTTACAGAGAGTCAGCTTGACCTCATCGCCTTTGCTGTAATTGGATTAAATTCACTCACTTGCCAAAAACACGACCAGCTGACAGCATATTAATTCTTCAGACTGAAGTGCTGTTTTGTATGTATAGGTTCCATGGTACCAAAGGCAATTTTAGGGCTTGTGATGCAGCCAGTGTGTCACAGGATACAGGACTGTCACAAAGGGATGTTTTCAGTTATTTTCTTCATTGCAAAAGGGTTCAAACAGACCATATATTCTGTGTGAAAATAGAAGACCTAACCTGTGGGAGAAGAAATTACTTGCTCTGTTAGTCAGTCCTGTGCATCACTTTCTGCTGCTTCTTGTGAAATGTGATAGATTGCTGAGAGTCCACAAACATCCTGGCTGAGGAAAGTGAGTGATGGCATGTGCTGTTTTACACACTCACTGCAGTTTATTTCTAATTATTGCACAGCAGGTTAAAATCATTATTCTGAGTTCTTGTTTTATTGCTTTTTTTCTGTCATTCTTCAGCAGTCCTGTGATCTGAGGTATTTTCAGAGTGGTGGAATGATATCTGAATTTAAAAAAAAAAAAAAATGTACCCAAAAAGGATACTGGAACTGTGCAATGAAGGATAATCTGATCACCAAGCCTGTAGTTTCACCCAGAGACCTTTTATATACTGTTTAAACCAGTGTAATCCAGCTTTCAGTGGGAACCACTGCTAAGCAGCAAAAATCACTATCCTGACTGTTAACCTCAGCGAAATGTTAAAGGATGAGTGAGTAATGGGGAGACCAAGGACTGAGTTGTAAATACTCTTACAAAGAGGACTTGGAAGACACAGTGGTACCCAGTATGGTGCAGGCACTCTGAGCTATTCCAAATAATGAAAGGATCCCAGTTTTAGCTTTTCTTATCTGCCTGGAAGTACTGCAAGTTTCCTGTTTGCTGCAGAGGCCCGTAAGAGCTGTGTTTCGCAGGCAGCATGGGCCAGAGGAACTAGAGCTCTCAGCTCTGTGTTCCGAGTGGGGCATTGTTGAGCTTGATTTCAAGGTGATGTTGATTTGTCTAAGTTCTATAAACTAATGAACACTTCTGGTGCCAAACAATGGGCAAACAAGATGAGACAGGGTTGTGAGATTTTCCATATCTTCTAAATGACAGTCACAATTTAATTTAATATGTGAATGTGCAGTGCAAATAGTAACCAGGATGTCTGCTTTAATACCCCATTATAAAATGCATATAGTTGCCTAATATTTTTGGCAGTGTTGACTGTTAAGGAGTTGCTTGACTCCTAATGGAAGAAATATATGATTCCATTAATGCTTTATAATGGTGTAAGCAGTTTGTTAAATGAAGTAAAGGTTTTTTTGAAAAGGGTTTTTTCATTTGCATGTTTTATGTCATGTAATTGGAATCAATGTCATTAAAAAACAAATTTAAAAAAACCAAACCCACAAACCTCAGAACCAAAATATTGACCATCTCTCCTGGACAAGGATTAAGTCTGAAAGAATAAAGTATGTGAGCATGTTCTGTAAGAAGCACTCACAACGTCCAAGTTAGACATACATTGTATGTTCTTACACTGTTGATTGTACCAAAAGGAAAGTTTCAAACCAAAAGCAATAAGAAAGCTGTGCTTAAAATACACAGGAAAGAGAAATTTGTGAAGAATGGCCTGTTTTACTTAGGTTATTTACCTCAGATCTTTTAGGATCATAAGCTTTCCTTTCCTTTGGTGGAAGAAGAGGAAGATATTAAGTCAGTGCCTCATGTCTGAAAGCGTTACTGACTCATCACCAGTTCAAGTCCAGCCTGGTTTGGGAGGTGAGAAACATCTTCAGCTCTGTGCAGGGTAAGTTTACAGCAGAGCTGCTGTGGGTTAGGCTGGGGAGCCCTGCCTGCACACAGGCTGCTGCTGCTGCTGTTTGAGAGCTGACACTGCGGCTGTGGTGGCCCCGGGGGTGTATCTTGGGCAGAGCCTGAGAGAACATCACAGAGGGAGCCCTGGCTTGGAAACAACAGCTGGTGTCTCACCCCCATCATCACAGCAGTGCAGTTCCTCTGACCTCAACAGAGTTGCAGCATTCATGGTTTTCAGTGACGTGGGAGCAAAACTGGGCCTATATTCTTTTAACTGGTCTATTTAGCAGCTCTTTTCCATATGCAGTCTCCATGCCAGTGACAGGAGCTTCCTGGAACTGACAGCAGACACAAAAGGCCCTCTTCTCTAAACCACTGGACCTTAAGAATTTTGAAAGGATGTTACAACAAGCCTCATAATACACCATTGTCAGGCTCTCTCTGAAGAGGCCTGCAGTGGTGTCATACCTCTAAGCTTTCCAGAGGGGGTGTGATGACCCCACATGGAAGAAAACACAAGAGTAATGGTTTAGGTGCTATGAGGAGTTTTATGGTACTACTTCCCCTGGCTGTAACTTGAAACCAGCTGGAGGCATTTAGTGCTAGCCGAACTCTGTATAATAAAGAGACAGGCAAATATCTAAGGATGTATCCTGCAGGTTTTTAAGAAGAGATCTTGGCTTGTGAGTCTGTGCATTCTGGCTGCCTCTTTCTCACAGACAGGGGAGTGGTGAAAGAAGGTTTGTTTTATTTTCAGCTACATTTCCCTTTCTTCTTCCTACTCATTTTCCTGTTCCTTAGCCGTAGAGCAGTTTTTCATGTTGCTGTGAAAGTGTCTGTGCTTGTGAGTAGAGTGAGCACATTTGAATGGAAGAGGTGGTGGGTTTGGGAAGCCTTGAGCTCCGGCATTCCCAAGGGAGGGGCAGGATTTGCATTCCCTTCTCCTTCAGCCCTGCTCAGGGATGTGCCTAAAGGTGTGTCTGTGGGATGGCAGCCGGTATCCAGGAGGGAATCCCCTCACGCTGAGGAGGCAGGAGCGGTGCTGTGCAGGCCTGACCTGCTGCCATGCCGCCCTCAAAGCCCTTCTCGCCATTTTACCTCAGGCCCGGCCTGTGGTACCAAGGCTTTATTGCAACCAGCGGGGAATTTTGCTCAAGTTATAGGCTAAAGTCAGCTTAAACGTGGGCACTGGGGTACTTATTGATAAAATAATCCCATTTTGTGCAGAGCAAAAGTCAGATTCATGTGTGTTTTCTTAAAATGCTTCTAAACTTGGTCATCAGAAGCATGGCTTCAATTTACCTGAAACTGGGCCTTTATCTAAAGTTCACTTCAGATGACTAATAAAGTATTGAGTTCCCATCCAATCTATTTAGCTCTTCCCTGATACAGAGCTCAGTTATATTCCTTTTCCAGGGTATTTCTGAGCTATAGCTGTGGTTATTGATGTGGTCCTGGGTAGCCTGAGCAGAAGTGGGGCCTCACTTCCTGACTGGACCACAATGACAGCCAGAAAATGAGCTTACAAAAGTTAAGGACTTGCAGACATCTCACCAGCAAGGACAGTTGGACATGGTCAGAGAGTTCTCCAGGTAAAATAGTGTGGACCTTGTTCTATTCTCCACATGTGCTATTGACCTTAAACTTAATGTAGGATCCTCTAACTGCAAATGCTTTACCACTTTTTTACTTTCTGCTTTGCCTCAGAGGGTGAAAGTAAACATAAATGTGTAAATAAGTTTTAGTGCTTGGTGTTACATTGATTTTATATTATATTGTACTTTGCTGAACCTTCTGAGATAACCTTCTTTGAACTTGCTTATCAGTTCATGAGCACTGCAGGATGCTGTGGGTTTATTATATGTATATACACCTGCAATACAAGTATATTGTATTAGTATTGTATGGCTATTGATATTGGACTAGGGGTCTGTAGTAACAAGCCTACTTCTCACTAAACTGTGGAGAAAGAGAAAAAACGTGATGTTTCATGTCTGTTCATGCCAGTCATGATTTCTGTGGTGAGTTTTCCAGTGCTAGTTCCTTTCTAGCTAGTTTTCCTACAAGTGTAAAGTTTTGAGACAGACTGTGTGGAGGGTAGGAGTAAGAGAACTTGGTCAAACTTTGTTAGTTTCTTTTCTGTGTAGCATAGAAATTTTTTCCTCAAGGGGCAAATAAAAATATTTTTTAAAACTGTATGAGTAACAAGATAATAAAATAAATTGAACATCAAAACAAAGGATTTATTGTCTTGAAAACAAACTTGCTGTAATTGCATTTCTTGTGAGGGTTTTTTTTTTCTTTTGTCCAAGCTTATATTTCACTTACAAGACAGGAAATACAGCTTTGCTGATTGCATTTTTAGAGCTATAAATAACTTACTGTCTTCAAAGATGGTGTTAATTTAAAAAATGCTTCTAAAATGAAACTTTGAATTCAAAATTAAATTGGGTGGGTAAAATAATTACTTACTCTACTATGTGTACAGATGTTAAAGGTTTTTTCAGGGGAAGGGTGTTATAAGAGAAGTTCTGGCACCTTTAACTGGTTTAAATTGTTTAATTTCCTTTTCTTTGCTGGTTTTATCTGTCCCTGTCCCATTCTCACCCCTGTCATAAAGGGATAATGAATATGTTTGTTTTCTATCACCTTGCTCCTTGGCTGGGATCATTGCTCATCCTCAGGAAGTGATGTGATGTGATGTGTGGGAACGCTAAGTTGACCTAAAAAATTAATAAATTTAGAACTGCCTCAGTGTTCCAGTTAGCCCAGCATTGTGTCTGACAAGCTAACAGGAGAGCCTCCAGCAGCTGTTTCTTGAGATCCATTTCTCTCCACACATCTCCAGTTTCCACAGCTCTTGTGTTAAGTATGTTAGAGGATATGTACCTGTTTAGTCGTCTAAGTCTCTATTTATGGACCTGTTGACTAGAGTTTGTTTAATCCCTTTTTGAACCCATGAACATCCTTTGCCTTCAGCGTCTTGCGTGACAGCAAGTTCCAGAAGCTAGTAACCTGCTGGATAAACATGTCCTTTCTATTTAAATGGGTTGGTTGCAGTGAGTACTGCCTCGTTCTAGTTTTGTAGGATTGGGCAAACAGCTGTTCTGCATTTAGTAGCTCATGGGTTTTTTGTTATACCTGGTCATATCCACTGCATATGCCTTCCTTCCGAACTGAGGGCTCCCAGCCTTTTTAGTATTGCTGTTTCCATCTGGCTGCCCTTTTTGACACCTTGGTAATGTCCTCCTTGGTATGTGGAGAGCAGGTCACAGTACTAAAGTTGTGGGAGCACTCAGGCTGTGAGGAGTGGCAGGAATGTCCTGCCTTCCTCTTCCTGAGGATTGCAGTGAAGTTGTTGGCTTTTCTGGACTGCTGTTGAACACTGAAACAAGGGCTTCAGAGAACTGTCAAGGATGGCTCTGGCTTCCAAGTAGGAATATTTAGAATTGATATTGCCTTCAGGAATTACTACACTAAACCTACCTGCCAACATTTTCCTCAATCATTTAATTTTGTTATTGATGCTGAGTAACACCAGTCCCAGCACTGATCCCAGCAATTGCATTGTTGATTCCTCTCCATCTTAAAAAGCCTATGAAGCACTACTCTTTCTAATGTTCACTTTTCTACTTAAATGAATTCAGACTTGCCAGATTGTGGTTTCCAGGTTCCCTACACAGCCCTTCCTGCAGCTGGAAGTTATGCAGGCAGGATCTGTGATTCTCAAGTACAGAGACTCTCTGTAGCTCTGGTTTACATACCTTGGCTAGTGGTCCTTAAATTCATATTTGAGTTTCTTCAGAACTTGTGTGAAAATTGTTTTGTCTCAGTGCTTTATTAACATCTAGCTTCCTTGTTCAGTCTGGTATTTCCTGATTTTACTTCAGATTGGTCTGGTTCCTCTACCAGATTTGCAACAGAGAATGTATTGGGTGTGGAAATCTCCCCAAAAGTTTCATCAGTAAAGGCTGGTGCAAAGAATTCACTGAGCTTCTCTGCTGCAACTGTATCATCCCTGTCTGTGCTTTATACACCTTTGTCATCCAGCAGCTGGACTGCTTTTCCTAGCTGGTTTCCTGTCCTTGATGTATTTCAAGAGCTGTTTACTAGCACAGTGATTTTTGTTTGCAGGCAATTTTTGGACTGTCTTTTAGCCCTTTTAATTTCCTGCTTACATTTTGCTTGCCATGTTTTATGGGCTCCCCTCTCTTTACTTAAGCAGTCCATTTTCTAAGAGCTGACCTATGCCCTGCAATACTCTCCTAACTCTCCCTGAGGCTTCCTGCCTTTTGAACTGCTCCTTTTGAGTGTCCTCTTTTTCTTTTTTTTTTTTTTTTCCCCACATCTTCACATGATTCCCTGTCTTAAAATTAAATAACTGTACATAGGTTTTGTTTGGTGACCCTTATATCAGAGCTGTTCTTTGTGTTACTTAACAAGAAGTCTTTATAGCTTTCTCTGGTTTGGATGGTCCCTGTACTTAGAAGATTCTTTTCCACTGGACAACTGTATATGGGTCTAGAAAAATTATATATGATCCCTTTCTTTTGCACATGGGCTAGCTCTGAGTATTTCTAAACATCCTCATGTGTCCTTGGTGTACAGCAGCTATCAGTTCTGTAATACTCTGTGGAAGTCATCTATCAAAACTGAAGGGCACAAGCTTTGTATGAAACTGTCCTGGTGCTAATGGATCTGGATATGTTATTACCTTTTGCATGCAGTATGTGCAGTGGTGATGAAAACTTTGCACTCCTGAAATCCTGGACTAAATGATATATAAATTCAGAACCTGCACACTTGAAAGTGCAACAAGAAGATAGCCTTGCTTTTCCAGTTTTGCAGACATGAAAACAAACCTGAAGGAGAACTCTCTGTGGTTATATGAGAAGTCTCTGTGGACATGTTTACAAGAGCTCAAGTGTGTTTATATTCATTCCTGTGCAATTACTGGAGGATTGTCCTTGTTCCATAAAGCATGTGTATGCATTTGAAGGAGCAGTACAGGTGTTTACTCTCTACAGATGCACTTTGAAGAGCTGCTTGTACAAATGCAATCCAGCATTGAAACAAAATATGCAAACAAGCTATTGTTTAATAGTGCTTGGCTAGATGAAACTAATATTAATCAACAATACCTAGGTAGGTGTATAAATGTAGGTACTGTCTTCTCATTATCCTGACCACGGGATTAAAGTTTTTGTGGTTTTGTTTGATTTTTTTTTTTAAACCACTGAGGCACATCCTGTCCCCTGCTAATAGCAGAATGCTTCACATTCTGTAAATGGAAACATCTAAAATTGCAGAGTTCATCTGTTTGAGCCTTTACTTAACCTGTGAGTATTGGACCAATTTTGCTTCAACACTAGCTATGCGTCTGTGCTTTGTTGTTGAAACTCTTGGATTCAAGCCTACTACATTTCTTCCTGGACCAAAAAGCTGTTGGAAATGTATATGCTCTCTCTGGGTGATGACTTTACTGATGGATTGCAGGAGTTCCCCATCCCATGATGAGCTAAATAATGAAGCAGAGTTCTATATTTCTATAGTTACTGAAAAAAAAAAAAAAAAAAAGAAAGAAAGAAAGAAAGTGAAATTGTCCAGAGCAATTTCTTCATCAAAGCTGACTGAAATAACATCTGTGGTGAAAACCTGTGCCTCATCACCTCATTGTGACACATGCAAGGGAAATGATGTTAAGTGAAACAGTTTCTTGTCATGGAGGGGAACTCATCTTCATGATACAGAAGACTTTTTGCAGTCCTATATCTGACTAATCCATTCTCTTGAGTGATTTCTTATCAAGTGAAATTTCTGTGGCTGTCAGGATCTTTTATGGTCCTTGACTGCTGTGGAGGATAAGTGTGGTATTGTTCTCACTGCCAGGCTTCAGAAGGATTTTCTGTTATCCAGAGAGCATCTTGTTATCCCGAGAGCATCTTCTACTTTGCAGTTGGATTGGTAGGTTTATGTAGCTACTGCAGCCAGACTTCACTTGTTTGATATTTAGGTATTAATAATTTCAACAGGGTAATAATTCATTGCTTTCAATTAATTTTTTAACTGTACAATATATTCCTAAATTTGGATTATTTGCAGGATCTCTACTGGAATGTTTCATGAGTGCTATGGTCAAACACATAGCTCTTAATACTTTCGCCACTAGGTTTCAAAACACTTTACAAAGAAGTATCAGAGAGAAAGGAGTTTGAAAGGACTTTTCTAAGGCCTGAAAAAAGGTAAGAAAGGTGAATCTTCTGTTTTTATGTCTGAATGCAAAGTTGTCTTATTCTAACTACAATCAGTTTATGAGGTCACTGAATAAAACTTGTAAGTGAACATGCTTTCTTTATCTTTAGTGCAGGCTTAGCCTAGATTTAGACTAATGAATCAGAAACAAACAAAGGTTTAAAAGTCACTTAGAAATGCAAATGTACCTATGAGTGAATTTAAGCACTATCAAATATTTAAACTCTTACCTTTAAGCTGCACGCTTCACATGCAGAATTTCTGGGAGCTCACTGAGAATTTTTTGGGGGTGTATTTTTTATCCTAATTCACTGTGAGTCTTCGATGTGCAATGTTTTTGCCCCCATACTTGAAATTTAATATTCATTCTATTGGTTCAACTGGATTAATTAGTTAAAAGATAAGTACTTAATTAAGTGGCAAGCCAAAATAATAATTTCTTCCAAAATGAGTGAATCAACTTCTGAAACAGTTTTTACATTTACTCACTCATCTTATTATCCATACATGTTCTACTCTGTCTGCTGATCAAGAAGACTTTTAGGTGCTTATAAAGTAGACATGAAGCTACTACAAGCTATTTTTAGGAGTTTGTAGCCCAAAAAATATGAAGAAAAAAGGACAAAAATAACTCTTTAAACTTATTACATGGATTCCCTGTATGTTGCCCCTTCCAGATTACAGTTATTCACTCTATTCTTCAAACAAAACCATTTGAATGTGGTTTATAGGAAAACTGCCCTGCAAAGTTTCTTGTAGCAGAAAGAGAAATACTTCTGGAAACAGAACAAAAAAACCCAACAAACAAAACCCCCCAAAAACTTAATAGACAAATGAAAAGTTTTGAACTGTCTCACAAATACTGAATAGCAGCCTGTGAAAACAAAACCTGAGTTTATGTCCAATATCGGAATTTGATGCTGTTATTTCGAACAGCTCTGGATAACTTAGAACAAGGACAGACTGCTCCCTTTTGTGTGCTGGACTTACAGAGTACAGCAATTAACTGGGAGTTAATGCTATGCCAACTTGCTGTCCAAACACTGAGGAAAGCCTTGTCACTGCCCCTAAAGAGTTTTGTCCAAGATGATGAACAGCTGCTTATTTCTAGTGCAGTGATATATTTACATATATAGATAGATGCATAGATAGGTATGTAGATAATTTTTCTAATGGGATGCTGTACTGAGGTGATAAAACTGAATATTTGTGACATATTTGTTTCTGTTATCTCAGGGGATATACTGTGATTCTCCTTTTACTCTGCTGCTTTTCAAAAGTGTGTGTCATTTCATTCATCTTGTACTGTATTCAATAGCTGGTGTTAGAACAAATCTCTCAGAAAGTCACATGGAGTTTTTTTCTCATTTGAGAAAGAGAGATAGGAGACCAGAATCTCATGTAACACCTTGTTTGTTTGTTTGTTTGTTTGTATTACAATTTTTTCCTCCTGATCTGTTAAATTTCCTCATGCTTTAGAAGAAAGGCATTCTCAAATTTAGATTTCTGCAGCTTCAGTTTCCAGCCCCTGGGTTTTGGTATGTCTCTGAGATAACTTTAGCATCTGGTACTGCTGGGTTTCCTCTGAAAGTACTGCTCCACGTGATAAGAAATCTTGTAACCCTCTTAAACTGCACTTTGTATGGGTTTTGGTTATAATATGCATATATGCATAAATTTATATTTTTTAATCTATTTTTCCCAGTCTCAAAATCATTGTCGTGCCCCATTTAATTCTCTCCAGACTTTTTCAATGTCCTTTGAAGGACAGGAGTGAGGTGGAAGACATTTTGCATTACATGTTTGTGCGTCAAACTGAGCTTGATCTTCGAAGTTCTCCAGAATGGTAAATTTAAACCAAACACTGAGGAACAAAATGCTAATGCTGTATGCTTTTTGAAGAAAAAAAGGAGGGGAAGATCTAACTAGACCCTGGGGATCCATCTTCACTGTGCCTTATTACCACAGCTTTATCCTTTCCAGTTCTTAAAGACGCTGTCAGTATTGAACTCTAATGACCTGATTAATGCATTGGAGGGATGCCTATAGATTGTGGTATTGATATTGGTTCCAGATGGCTTCCTGGCAGGCAGATTGGCAACAAGATGTCATCTTTGTGGTGATGGGGAGGAAGAGTGTGGATTTCTTACTTTTTTATTTTAATGGAGCTTGTCTCAGCAAATAAATACCAGTCATTGGGTCAGTTGGTCTGAAAAACAGTAGCCTTGTGGTAAGCTGAATTCTGTAGATTTATTGGAGTCTACAGAGTAATACAGGAAAAGGATATGATATCTATATTGCTTGCAGAGACTTAGGAGCCCTGCAATACCCGCTCCTCCTTCAGTCAGCAGGGAGCTATCTTTTGAAGCTGCATGTATCCTGTGCATGTGAAATCTCTGGGATAATCCCAGACGTGTTTCTTGGGGCAAATACTGGATTTCACAGGATTTAATTCAGAAAATTGAGTTGAAGCAATGAAGCAGGCAGCAGCTGTTAAAAGTTCTGGAAACACCACTACTTAGAATTTTCATCTTGTATTTTGTGCTTCGACCAGGCGAGATGTATTTTGATGACGAGAGATGAGAAAGGGTTAAATTGAATTATTGACAGTATCCAATGGGTCAGACTGACTGAGCTGCCCCTTTGTGACAGCAGTGTAGTGTCCTATCCACTTTTTTGATCCACAGAGAAATTGCTTCTTTTTGGTGACAGTGTTTTGTTTGCGTGATGGCCACATGTACAGCTGGTTCCATTTAACCCATGAGACTGAAATGGTTTGAGAAGTAGTTTCTTATTTTTATTGTTAAAGCAAAGATTAACCTCTAATCTCCTTTTTCTTACACTGGGATTTTTTCCATACATCGATATATAAAGTGCAGACGTGTTGGGATGAAGAATCAGCTGGGAGACTTGGAGTGTCACAGTGAATCTGCCTTTGGATCTGAGTCCTCTCAGTCCTAGAAAAACGTTTCAGTTCCCTGAAGGGAAAAGAGCCGAATTCAATAAACTGAAACTTTGCTTACTTTTTGGTTGGATTTGCAAGCTGTGCTTGCATGTCTAACTCATTTCAAAGCCAGCTCAACTGTCTGGAAGAGCTGCTGTCTGTGCAAACACTATTGTTCATTTGTTTTGTGCATCACATCTTACAAAGAAATTTCCCTGAACTTTTTTCTTCACCTTCATTGCATTACTGTTCCACTCTGTTTCCACATCAATGACTGATACCACCTATGGACATTCCAGGGCACAATTTTCTTCTTTCTTACCTGTTAATCTCTTTTAACGTCAGAAGAGATTAAGGTGGAATGAGGAGATGTATTTTGATGACCTCGAGACCCCACATGCCCCCAGTGGTTTGCACAGAAAGTGCTTTACCGGAGGGGGATGCTGTAGCTCTAAACTGTTATTGCACACACTTTGACATTCAGCTTAGGGAGAGCATTGAGCTGTTGAATTTCTAGGGTTAGAAGAGAGGATGATAATAAACTGCTATAGGAGTAAAAGTCTTGGCCAGAGTTTCAGGCCTTAATAACAGTTTTTGTTGGGAGGAAGCTCTGAAATTGCAGTGATTCTGAGCCAGGCCATGCTATAAATCTGAGATGTTGGAGACAACTTACTCATAATGTTCTCTGAGATTTTTTTAGAGTCAATGTGGTTCCTATTGCAATATGCCTCCTCATTCTAAGAGGACTGGCAGCTGATTCCACCACTGCTGACATCAACAATGCTGCAAACTCTGCTTTTTCTCTTAATCAGCAAATTATTTTTTCTCCTAGACCATGAAGTAGTGGCTTCTTTTTAGACATGGGCTTCTGCACCCTACCTGTAGGCTGGTAGGGTGCAGTGTAGCAAGGAGAGGCTCATGGTTTTGGGTAAGTTCCATTTCTCTACTTCATTTAAATTCAGTTTGTGACCTGTCCTTCATCAGCTGGGTTCTATTTTGCTTTTTTTTTACAGCCAGATCAGCAAAAATGCCATAGGAATTTGAAATTATGGATACAAGACACAACGTGAGAGAGCCAACTCCTTCTGCCATAGCTCTAAACCAGCTCAATCCCTAATGCATGATTTGTGTCTTGTGTATATCTGGCCAAATGTTTCCCTGCCATAATTAATGGCAACTGCCTGGTGATCAGTCTCTCATGGAAGGATCACTAAAGCTTTCTGTGGGAAAGCTTTTGAGGAAAACCAGTGTTCCAAATTCATTTCACCACCTAAATTGTCTTTTGAAGACCCACAGCAGCCTGAAAAATACAGAAGCAACCAAAGTCTTGCTCTAGTTTGCATTAAAAAATGGAATTAATGTGGACAGAAAATACACATCAGTGTCATTGGCTAGTTTCTTCCATAGCAGAAGAAATTTGGTTCCTTGCTTATAGATGTTTGAGAGGGGCAGGAAATATCTTGGCTTGGTCCATCTAAACCAAGGAAATGTGAAAGAAAGATTTATGTTCCCAGTGTAATTCTTAAAGCTGTGGGCAGGGAGGGAGAAAAGGAAGTGTATCCAGTGGTGTGAGGCTAAAGGCAAATTGCCCAGATCTGCCCTCAGAAATGTAAGCACGACTTTCAGTAGTTTCAGAGAGAACTGCATGAAATAATGAGAGGATAATGTGGTACACAGAAGTATCCAACTCCAGCACTATCCTTGCAGTGAATGAGACCCAAGTGGGCCTGTCCAGCCTTATTTACAATGGCTGTGCCTTACAACCTCTTTCATAGTCTGATAATTAGGTAAAATTAGGGTTCTTTATTAGTGGGATGCTGCTGTCTGCCATATTGGAAGTGTTCTTCTGGTTTCTCACCTGAGAATGTGAGAAATTCTCACTGTTTGTTTTGCACCTATGACTGTTATGCCTCTGGTTATCCCATCCTCTCAGCACTCAGAATTATTTTAGTATTTTTCTGTTTGCTTTTGGTGGTTTGATATCAGTTAAGAGCGGCTAGCAAGTGTGGGGCTCAAACTCAGAAGAGGGATGTTTGTCATGAGAAAAAATTAACCTGGAGGTTGTGCACACATGGAAGTTAACCCAATTAGGTTGCAAAAATGCAGCTTTTGGTGTGGAACTATAGCTCTCCACTGACCTCTCACTGTGCTGCTTTGCTGTCTGTGCAAGAGAAGATAGGAGGACAGATGATGTTATACCCACAGTCCCTGGAAATGCTCTGATTTTCACTTTTAGTGAAAAGCGAGCTGTGCCAAAAAATTAAATTTGCACAATTCTTCCTAGTTCCTGACTTTATGTCTCAGCTTTTAAATTCCTGAAAATCAGCAGTGTGTTTAGTTCTCTCATTGGCTGTACCTCAAACTTATTCCTCAGTAAACCATAATTAGCTGTACAAAATATTACTTAAAGTTCATTACTGTGATGTGTCATGTTTTACACCTCTCAAAAGCTGTTCGGTGGTATATTATGAAGAGGGTAAAGAAAATAAATACATGTCTGCAGTATCAACACATGAAAGCAACTTGGTTTCTATGAGGTTCCTAAAAGTTATTTCCATTTGAAATATTAACTGGGCTCCAGTGAGAATTGCCTGTGAATTGTGCTGTCCTGCTTCCATCAGAGGGGAATGTCTGAGGTGTGTCCTTTCTCCCAGTTTCACCTTCTGGTAAACCATCATCACACACAGGTGCTTTGTCCCAGTGGAAATCATAAAGAGGTTTTGAAGCTCATTTCCATGGTTAGTGGCAATTGCTTCTATGTTTATACCAGTCCCCTTGGGAACTGTGAGAGCCACAGCATGTCTTAGGCTACTGTGACGCTGTATCTTCTGCTTCCTCAGCCAGCCCAGAATACCTAACGTAATAAAAGAATAAAATAAAATTGTTTTATAACTCCCATTCATCTCTGTACCAAAGTTTCATGCAAACTGATAAGACCCCATCTCTCATACTGGAAAGTATCAGAAAATCCTCTTAAAGCGTCTCTTGGAGACTCACTTTAAATTACAGTTATGGCCATATTAAAAACTCAAAAGGTAAATAATGTTTGTCTCCTGTCTACTTAGGTGGAGGAACTATAGCATGAATTTCAGTTACTACTGCAGGGGCACTTGCAGGATTAACATTTTCTTAGTTTGCAGAAGAATTGCTCTGATTCTTGCTTGCGCACCAGATTTGGATGCAGTGAGGTCAAACCTAGATTTGCCTTCTTTCATTTGCATAATGAAACATTGACGCTTCCCAGCTCCCCTCCTGTTTTCTGTTCCCCAAAAGTATTCTAATATTTGGAATTTGTAAACACAGGATTTTGGATTCTGTATGCATCTGGAATTGATAAACTGTTGGTATTACAGAGATGTAACCCTTTCTACCTCTAACCTAGGAATGCTCTAGAGAGAACTTACAGGCACATCTGATGTAGATGCAGGCAGATTCTAAACAGCTAAAACTAAAATGAAAAAGTTGCTGTTGAATGAGTGGAATTTTCATTGAAAACTATGTACCCTGGGGGGCAGGAGGGCAGGGAGGGGGGGAAACCTATAGAATCCATTTGGCGATAAATGCAGCCATAATATTTTTGAGCCAGGAACTGAAGAGGTGTGAGTCAAATAAAGCCTGTCAGATGGCATTAGTAGGAGAGAGAACCATTTGGAAGAGACACGATAGTGAAGGCAAAAAAAAAAAAACAACCCACCAAGCAAAAACCTCACCCCTAACAGAATCTTGGATTAGTTGAGGTTCAGTGAATGGCTTTGTTGAAAACACTAGAAAAGAATTTAAATAGAGAAGGCCTGATAAGGTGCAGGGCATCAGAGATCTGTTTCCATAGTGACAATGTTCAAACAGAGGCCTAGAGGGACATGAATACCATTGCAGATGAACTCTATAGAAGACATCCATCTGCCAACGGGGATACTCCTGTTGGTTGTCTGAGGTTTTTCCCTATCAGCTGAGTTTAGGAGAAAGGTGGTGAGGGGAAAACAAGACAAGCTATTGACTTGACAGACTACTGCTTCATTCCATCTTCTGATTGCTGCTTTCTGCGTGCCCTCTCCACATGTTTTTACTTTTGTAAATTTACTGTCATAATTGTTAATATTGCATTCAAGTGTTTGGAGAAGAGGAGTAGGCAACTCCACCCACTACTTGCTATTGAAGCAAACACCACTTTACACCGGTGTGGGATTAAGACATGCATGTTCCTTTATGTCTTTGTTTATTCTCCTTTGATAAATAGGTACACTAGTCTAAGTGAGCTCCTTGTGAGGGTAACATGGTACATTTCATGTTTTGTGTTGCCCACTGTCCTGATCATCCTGTACCCACTGGGAAATTCACCAAGCATCAGCATCACCTTGTTTTCCTAATCGATGTTTTTCCCTTTGAACAGGAAAGTCAAGTTCTGGTTAGAAAAGAGCTGTTTCATGTAACAAATATTGAGGTGTTCGAGTTCTTCCTTCTGCTTTTCTTCTCAAAATTGCTATTCTGCAGATTTTTCTTAGTTAAGCATACTCTGCAAATAAGCACAAATGCCTTAAGCTATAGCTGTAAAGAACATATTTTAAGATTAACAGCATACCAGTCATGTCTCTGTCTAAACTATGATACATTTTCTTGAAAAACCCCACCATCTTTGACTAGAACTGCAGCAGTTCTTGGACTTGAACTTTTTAAATATGGGCTGAATAAATGACCTAATAAGAGAAATTTATGTAGAAAAATGGTAGAAAAACTTTTTGTGGGTCTTCAGCAGCTTGATTTCATTGCATAGAAGACTGAGGCAGTATGAAAGTGCTGATTTTTATGAGAATGGCCAGGTTAAGACAATTCTCACTCAGATGTGAGCAGCTTCATACTTTGGATGGATCAGTTCATGCTTGTCATTACCATGACTATTCTTCTCAAAGTGTTTGAGGCCATATGGAGTCATTGGAGATGCATCTAGTCTGGATCTGGTCATTAACCTGTTTTCATCCAAGAACACAAATAGATTGAATTGGGAATGTTGTGCACTCTTGACCTCAAGAGTTAGGGAGAATTACCTAGGGAGGAGTTTTGGCTTTAGTGAGGTAAATATATTAAATTTTTCCCTGAAATCAGTTAGTTGACCCAAAATTTTACCTTTAGTTGACCCAAAATTTTACCTTTAAAGTAACTTGAATGCATATTGCAAAATACTAGCTTTCTGTATGTTGATTCAATAGCTGCTTTATGAAGACACATCCCAAAGGTACTCAGAAGCAGAGGGAAGAAAAGCAAATAACAGTGAAAGTGCAGTGTCTTGGCATGAACACACTAACTTTACACATACTATTCTAGTTAAACTGTGTGTTTGTTTTGATTATGGAAACAGGCTAATACAAACGTCCTGTAATGCCATAGCTTTGGGTGTATAACTTAGACTAAGATGATGACATTAAACTTGGAAAAGAATTCATTAAAAGTGGATATTTTTTCAGGAACTAATTATGTTTTGTAATGAAATCAATTTTTACGTATTCCTTGGGGTGTTTCTTCTCTCAATCATAACCTTCTGAGTGCCAACAGAGCAGATAATATTCATTAAATTCTTCCCCTTTTCCACTCCTACATTAAAGAGGGGAAAAAAGTTTACATTGAAATTTCTTATTTTATTTCCTGGGAGGAATTGAGAGCTGGGAATCACAGCCACCAGGGCAAAAGTTATTTCTCTTCAAATAGCATGGAAGAAAAATGTTACTTTTAACTAAATTCTACTTTTAATGGAAGATATTATTATACTCTCTGCTATTGTATTTAATTTAAAATTCTGTAAATTAGTGGAAACTGAAAATTTAACTCTTCAGTTTCACTATTTCCTTTTCAAATAGATTTCATTGCTAAGTATATCCTACTCTAGTGGTGGATTTACAAAGATTTCATATTTAGTCTTGCTACTGAGCATCAGTCAAATCACAGCCTACAATTACTTGAAGGGGAGCTACAACTGTGGAGCAGCCAAGCTTTTCTCAGTAGTGGCAGATGCAAAAATGAGGGGGCAGTGTCCACACGTTGCAGCTTGAGTGGTTCCTACTGAAGCTCCTAAGCTTAGTGCAGCTGTGAAATTGGTTGCCCAGAAATGTTGTGGCACCTTTGTCAATAGTAGTTCTGCTTCAAGCAAGATTTTGGGTTAGGGATGTGTAGAGATCCTCTCCAGCTAAAATTTCCTGAGACTCAACCATTATGTTACCTGTTTATTGGTCTTCCTTCTTTCATCCTCATCCCTGAGTAAGGGAAAGACCTTTTACAGCATCTCACAAAACTGCTGAACTCTGTTCACCAATTCATTGAGTCAGAGAATGGTTTGGGTTGGAAGGGCCCTTAAAAATCATCTCATTCCAAACTCCCTGCCATGACCAGGGACACCGTCTACAGGACCAGGTTGCTCAAAAGTCCCCTTATCAGTTTATAAATGTGGGCAGCTCATTTACTGGAAAGTTTCTGAAGCTGTCTCTACCATCCCAATTCTGCACTATTCAGTATTTCAGCAAGTAATGGTGCATTTTGATCATATTTTCATATGTGGGGTTTTTTTCTGATGTGACAAACAATCTTTCTGCTCATGGAAATGATCTTGTCCTACCTTTCTTATTCTCCTCAACAAAGAATTTTAGGAATTTAACCTAGAATATTATTATTAAGACACCATGTAGGGAGGGACCTTTGAAAAGTTGCATCTTGGAATAGAGGAAGATATTCAAACTCCAGATTGTGGTCCTTTTGAATGTAATGTGATTTTATTTTCAGTCCTGATCCAGATCCCTCTGTCCTTGTGTGAATACTAGCGTTGTTAAAAAGAGAAGCGTAAGAATATGAGAACAGGGCTAGGGAGATAGGAAGGAGGAGGTGACTGTTGCCATTGGTAACTGCTGATACTTAAAGTGTGAATCCAAGGTCCCCAGGACTGGAGATCAGAAACGTGTTTGTGTTGCTTTATAAACACTAACAACAGACACAGCTCCTGGGCTAAGGAGTTTGCACTTAGAAACACAAAGGTCCCATCCTTTTATAGGTAAAAACTGAAGAACTCTGTCCTGGAAAGATGAAGTACCTTGACAAAGGTCACTGTAGTTACCCTGTTTCACAGAAACTGATAGTGGCACAACTCATGTATTCTGAGTCCAGGGCATTACTGCCAAGTCATGCTTTTCTTTCCCTAATGATTTCCAACAGTCTGGTCAACAAAACAGAGAGCTGGTTACCAGGGAGCCGGCAGAGCCCTCGCCTGTGCGATGGAGCGAGTGCATGTGTGCGTTTGCTGCACAGGATAAACCACAGCACTGCCCTCCAAGAGCCTCCAGAAGTATTCTTCTCTCACTTGCTGTCCAGGCAAGCAGCATTCCACCTGTGGATTTGGTATCTTAGAAGTCTCCTGAGCTGGTTGCTGTTTCGGAACCTGCTGTTGCATGTGCAGAACCCGGAAGTTCTCAGTGGGTGAGCAAAAAGCAATCTTTTCCAAGCACCCTTTGAAGTATATTTGGTTTTTAAGATCAGATTAAAACTGGTCAATCTCTCTGAGTTAACACTGAAGAGCTAGGGAATGAAAAGCTTTCTTCTACTTCCAAGGGAATCTATAATTATTTTGCTTGTTCTGGTTATTCAAAATGAGAAAATTGTTGCAAGTCCTATCATAAGAGAGAAAAAAAATCATAAAAGGCAGTGAATGATCTTGCAAAGCAAGTGTCTCACTGTAAAACCTTGCAGCAGTGGGGTTTTTTTTCTTTTGTGTGGGAGTTATATTTATGTTCTCCCCTCCTGTCTGTAGTCTCCTCTTTAAGTAATATGGAAAATGTTAGTGCCAAAAGAAAGCTAGATGAAATATTGATAAATGTGGGAATTGCTTAGAACAGAGGCAAATTAGAATACAGCTGGTTTTCATCTTTTCTGTTAACTTGGGAGGTGTGTGTGTGTATATGAAGTATTGAGGCTACTGTTTATACCATATATCATGCTTTTGGAGAAGGGGAAAAAACAAGAGTGCTAAGAGTGAGAATTGAGCACACAGCTTTTCTTGAGGCTTCTCTTCATTATAGATCAACTTATAAAAAATGGAGAGAATTTTTTTGACAGATTTTTGTCCTTCTATATGTCAAATACCTCTGAGTACTAGGGATGATATGAGACTAGTTCATGGTATGTTTTATTGCCATACAAACTTTGTACTTGAAAACCTTTCTGGAATTGGAATAAATGTTCACCTACATCTACAGCATTGCTGAGCTGTGGTGCTGAGAACTGTGTCTGGGTTAGTTCTAGACAGATGATCAGAAAGCATTATAGTAATAAATACAACTAAGGATTGGAGAACCTGCATGCAATGTGTTAAGAATGTAATTTAAGTTTTTATGTAGAGCAAGAGGATTTGGCATTACTGTGGATGGTTCTTTGAAACTGTCAGTTCCAGGGATGGCCAAAAGACAGAGTTTAGAATAAACCAGAAACAATTATTCTGGTATTTTCATAACTTGTATCCACAGCTCTGACTATAACTCAGAAAGGATTGGTAGAACTGAGGATTCAGAGATGTGCAGAAACCCCCTAAGTATGGAATGACATCCATAGGGCCAGAGGGTAAAGTACCACTCTCCAGTTTGAGAAAAAAATCTTGGTTGGAGGCCAAGGGTGTCATAAAACTATTTCCTTCCTGGAGAGGGTAAACAAGGAGTAATCAGACATAGCTTCATTTGAATAAAAGGAGAAGTCAGTAAAACTCAGGCAACAAGCTTAAAACAAATAGTCATATATATTTTTCTTTTTTTTTCCTTCCTTTTAATACACAGCATGTGCCATCTATTGTGGAACTCACTACAATAAAATGTCAAGAAGGCCAAAATGGGTTCAGGAAGAGGTTAAATTAATAGATGTTAAACTCAGGGACTGTGGAAACATGATGGTCTGACTTCTTAAGTCCATAAACTGCTGACTGCCAAAAGCCAGGAGGGTGTATTTGGGAAAGAATTGCTGTAAGCTTACTCTGGCTTTGTGTTCTTTCCCAAGGCAAGTGCTACTGATGGTCACTAGAGATATGATATGCATAAGAATGAGACATTGGGGCATTTTTGTGGCTTGCTTTCCAACATCTCTGGCTGTCTGACTTCATTTACAGACATGATAGTTTTGTAATGCTGCACTTAATGATCAAACTACAGCCTATAATTTATTCTCTATTCCTTTCTCCATATATCAAGGTCCTCAGTAGCCATGCCTGCCAGAACTTCTTCCAGGAATTTCTCAGTTACCCATTCAGTGTGGCTCCATCAATTTAATCAGAATGATTTCTTTGTGAGATGCTGATCCCAATTCTGTTTTATCTTTTCTGTAGCATCTTTACATTCACCTCAGTTTCACTTGCTGTTGCTTTAATCATCTTGGAAGCCTTTTCCATTTCTGTTTATTGAAGTTATTTACTGTTATTATCCAGGTATTTTTGCTGTTTCTTCCCTAATTGGGACTCATGCTTTTCTCCAGCTAACCTTTCTGATTGTCCACTTTGGGCTCTAAATATTCCTCCCCTGGAATAATGTGTGTGGGGAATTTCCTGCTTTTGTCGTGGAAGGGATGGAAGTGTGGTGCTCTGGTTCATGTTTGTGAGTTTGAAGGAAGTGATACTGTAAGCTGTTAGTTCTGTAAAGCTCCCTTGACAAGTGACAGACATTTGTATTTCACATGGGTAAAATGCCTTTGAGATGTGGCTGTTCTGGAGTTTGCTTGTTTAGATCTGTAACTGCCATGAGTGAATTCCAGATCAATGCCAGTGTCCCATTAGTGGTGTGTGAGCCAGTGTGGTGAAGCTGCAGGGCTGTGCAGGTTTGTTAACCTCCGTAGTGCTGTGCTCAGAAAGTGTGTATTTTTTTTTGCTGCTGTCCCAGAGACAGGGAGTGGGAACTTGGAAGTTTCCCACTGCAGTCAATAGGAAACCAGCAAGTACTTAGGAATGAGAATTGCCTTGCTTTCTGGGATCTGGCCCACTGCCTGTTTTTGTGGTTTGTGCCATAGTCCAGCTTTCACACTCCTCTGGAGGTGCAGAGGTGACAGCTTTCGTCCCTGGCCGTGCACGTTAAAATACAGCTTGCATGCAGTGTAAATGTATGCAACCCTAAGCAAGCCATCAGGGAACAGAGGAAATGTTTGTGTCCTTCTAAGAAGGCTGTCTTGTTGTAAGATGCTGTCCTGATGAAAATGGAAGAACTGTAGGTAAATACAGGACTTTTAAACTAGTGAGATAGACTTCCCCTTCAAAAGAACTGGGTAAAATTTGGGGACCGGACAGATGCCACAGTTAAAGTCTATTTTCTATGAGTAAATCTCTAGATGTGGGAGTTGTGGAGAGATGTTTCAAAGAGAGCAGCAACTGCTGCAGCCACCTGAGTTGGCAGGCAGCCTGAAACAAGAAGCCTTGAGGTGCTGAATTCCTCTCATTCAGTCAATGGATGGCTAATTCCAGTGGCATTGATACAAATTTAACGGTGAACATTAACTTTCATTGTGCATCACAGCAGCTAGAAAAATAGGAGAGTGTGTAATGAAGGTGAGCAGTGTTGTGTTGGGCACTCCTGTAACGGCTCAGGGTGAGCTAAACATTGGCTTCTGAGTATCTGTGCAGCCCCAGTCTGCTCAATTAAACATTAGCTATTGATGAGCAGCAGCAAACAATGGGAAGAATGAAGTGAGTTAAAAAAAAATAGGAGAAAGAGACCTTTGTCATAACATTTCGTGTTTGCCTGTGGGAGGTCTCATACTCACCAAATTCTTTTTGATCCTTGTCAAGCAAAAAGATTTTGTCTGCTTGCTGGATTTGGGGTTGTTACCTGTCTGGTCTGCTGGAGAGACTGCATAAACTTCCTACTTGGTAAAGAGAAGTTTGGGATAGGGATGTGCCTGTGGTATTTTGTTACTAAAGAAAGTAAAGAATAAATTCTGTACTTCATTTGGAGTAAAACTTCAATTTGAGAGGGACAGTGCTCATGCTGTGTAACCTGACTCAGGAGTAATTTGCATTCACATTAAAAATGGCTTTGTGCTCATCTGAGTTAGAAAACATGCAGGACATTTACATTAAGTTTATTAAATTAAACCATTAATGAAGTTAATGAAATAATAAAATTATTTAAGAGTTATTACTTAGTTAATAAAATAAAGTTTATTAAAATAAACTATTCTGAGAGACTGAGATGCATCTAAAAATCCCTTTTCTCTTTCTCTAAATCAAATATGGCTTTATTCCTCTAATTACAGATTGATATTGATATATTTTGAGTTGCTGTTATGTTAAAGGATTTCAGTGTCCTAATTTGAGGAAGAAACTGATAGTCTCAAAGTTCTTAAGTCTGGAATGAGGTCAAGTGATGTGAAAGTAGAAGAGGAAAGTAGTAAAGCTTTGCAGGGCATTCAGCATAGTTACTTTATCCATGAGGAGCTCTTGGATTAACATGCAGGTCAGTTCTGCAGAAGCAAGGATAGACAGACATTGGAAACTGTCAACAGTATGGGAATGTTAATGCAAATATTTATAATCGGTTATAGCAAAATACTCTTAGGCTGTGTCTTCCCTCCTCCTTTTACAAAAGCTTCTTGAAAGCAGGTTTTCCTTGTCCAAATCTATCTGAACATTAATGACATGGTAGATTTTTGCCAAGAGGCCTGAAAGCTCAAAGGGCAGATCTAGCCCAGAATCCATCTGCTGGACAACATGAGCTGGGTTCTAGTCACTGGGCCTTTAACAGGCCTCCAGTTAACCCAGGAAGTTTGAATCACTCCCGGGTTTGTTATCCTGGATGCCCACTGCCAAGCACTGGCCTTCTGGACTATTCTAGAGGTTTTTCCATCCCAAGGGGTCTGTTACCACAAGTTTTGCCTTTTGGTTAGAAACTCAAACCCACAGTGAAACCAGGCAGTGCAGTGTTCTTGTGCACAAGTAAAACTGTGTCAAGACCTCTTTAAAATCTGCCTGGTTTTACACTCTGCCTTGAGTCATTCTTTTCCCCTGGGGTATCACATATACTTTCCAAATAAAGGGGCCAAATGCTGTGAAACTTATTGGAAACGTTTAAAATTTTTGACCTGTTCTATGTTCCACTTGTTCTTGTTTTTCTTAGACTTTCTACAATTGATAATTCCATTCAGTCTATCCCATGTTCTTCTAATCAATTCCTGCCTAGATCTTTTTCCATTTGGCTGTTCTTGCAGACTTCTGATCTTGTTGCCACATTTTCATGACTTTGTTATAAATTTTTTAAAGGGTGGCCAGTATTTCCCAAACTTTCCATATTCCAGTGTCTGAATCTGAGAGCTGCCCAACCCCATAAACTGATGCAGTGTCTGCTACTGCCCTAACTGATCCTGCTGACCTTGCACAGCCAAATCTTGTGCATCCCACCTCAGAGATGGCTGCACTCCAGGGCTGGGTGTTACAAGTCACATATAAAGCTATGATACCTGGAAAGCTGTTTGGGACAAAAAGGGAACATGAATGTGTCAGATATTAACGCCAGTGTTCCTGGAGGCCTCGCTGTCCCCCAGTAAAATAGGTTCAGATATGGGCTTTGTTTCTCTGTGGCTGAATTCAGCCAAGAGCATTCCTATCCAACTTCTTAAGTGGCTTGAAAACACTGAAATGAATTGCTTTAAACACTAATAAGTAATTTCTATTACTGAGAAGGGTGTATTCACTGCCAGCATGGTACTGGTGCTGAAAGTGGATTACATTACCCTTTTGTTTGAAATCAATTGAGTTTACAACTCCACTTCAAACCCTTTAGAGTTTTAAAATAGAGCCAGTAGAAACTGTTTAACAAGTCAATGCTGCCCTGTGATTTTCATTGTTCTAGCTTTAGTTGTGAGAGGGAAAGACTTCATTTTCCTCTACTTTCACTTCACCCAGGGAGTGTGGTGCAGTACAATGAGCAGCCCATTCAGCTGTGCCTCACCACTGTGTGCTGGGCTTTACCTAGGCACGGATGCCTCCTTTCACATGGCACTGCAATTCCTGCTGCACAGTTTGAGTGTGCTCTCGCTTTAAAGGTTGATTTATTATAAGATTGCACTATCCTTTTGGATTGTTGCATTTCTCAAAACTTCAGTTATGGTGAAGAATCCCTTAAAAGGAATTTATGGAAGAGGGGAGCCGTGTAGACTTCACATATTGACTTCTTATTTCTTTGCATAAAGGGCAGCACATTCTTTCAGTGACCCAGGGAAAACAAGAACAGCAGTTTAAAGGATGGGTGATACCCTATCATTTCAAATTCATAGATTTCTCAGATGTTGAGTGTGTTCTCCTGACTCTAACAAGCCAGGAAGCCTTAATTTAAACATCAACTACTTCTGAGGTGGGGGAAGCATTTCCCTTAAAATGAGGGTTTCTCTTTAACCCTCACACAATGAAGAGACTTCTGTCAATATAAACAGACAGAATGAGAAGCAGAGAGGGAGAGAGTAAGTACCATTGTTTCACCAAATGTTTGTCTTTGCTTTCTCATTTGTGACTTAAGCAGTGAGAGAGCTGAAGCAAGGGACCAGGTGCATTACAGCCTCGTGAAAGGCTACATCTTGGCCTGCTTTTTGAACCTTCCTTGATCTGTGTTGTTCCAACTCAGGAGAAAAACTTCTGTATTTCTCAAGGTCCACTGACTTGGAATAAGTTGAGATGAAACATGAAGTCTGTGGAAATAAAAATCATAGCAGATTCCTTTTTAGGACTATAATTTGAGTATAATTTGTAGTTTGAGGAGAAAGTGTAGGAACTGGCTTATGCAGTCTGTCAAAAATGTGATAGATAATGAAGAGCAACATGCACTGAAATTGAGCCTGAGGTGTGTTGAACCTGAGGATTTTCCTGTGGCTCTGCCACAGAGGGAACCCCAGACAGCTCTGGATTCTCCCCACCTCTTTTCCCTTGAGGACAGGAGAAAGGGGAGACACAGACTCATTATGCTCTTACTGCTAAAAGACCTTTTAAATGCATTGAGATGCTTCCCATGCATGAAATCATATGGAAGACTGAGGTACACAGGTGGCCTGTGCATGGTTCCTGTAGAGTCTGAAGCAGACTCTTCCACAGACTCTGAACACCTTTGCACTCCCGGATCCTGATTTTTGGGGTAAGTTAAGGCTGCTTTTGCACTTTTTTTTTCTTTGATTAGAAATTACCTCCTTCACACTATCCTGAATGAAATATTTCAGCTCTGACAAAAGTGCTGTTTTCTAAAACAGTTTTACCAGAGAAATTTTCACTCACTCCACCCCATTAACATCCTGTCTTCTTCAAAGGAAGAGAAAGAGACCTTGGTTGTCATGTTCTCACACGTGGTTTCTGTGACACCTAACACAGACACCTAACAGCTCTGCCTTGCTGCCAGGAAGATAGAAGCAAATAGAAGCAAAGTTAGAGTGGTCTGGCAGCATGAAGTGCTGAAGTTTTGAACTGCCCCATGGCCTTTGCTGCTCAGGGCTTCCTTGTTCATGTAGCAAATGCACAAAATACCAGTGATGGAGCCAAACAGACCCCCATGTGTGTGGAAGTGGTAGCTTATGGATAAAGCAGTGTCTCCCTTTGTAACTGTTTTTTTATAAAGCTTGCATACAAATCTGTTTCATCAAAGTTTCACAGTGCTAGTAAGCCAAGGGGGTTTAAATATCAAGTGAGTAAAGTTAGACTTGGGATTTTTACTGTGTTCTAGGATGTGTGGAATTGATAATAAGACAAGATTGTGAGCAAAGGACACTTATTTTTGCCTTTTTTCTGAAGGCTTGTGCAAGGAGGTGGGGGAGGGTATGTAATAAACCCAGGCCTCGTGCTTAGATCTTGGAAAAACATGCTAATATCACAAAATGGCTTTGAATGAACAATAACTGATGTTTACAGATAGTTTCTTCTGTTGGAGTACAATTTGCATTCTAACACAGGCTCTTCTTTATAATCACTGGCTTCCCTGTGCTGGTACAGAAAACACATCAGTGCCTTATGCTGCCAAGGACTGTGGTTTTTCAGAAGGAAGAAAAAGGCTTAATGCTATTTGTTCAACCCAGCCAGAGATCTACTGTTTATAATCTGAAATATCATAAAATGTGTTTTCAATTACCTCGTGCATATTTTTAGAGAATTAAATTTCCATCAAAGGATTTTGAGAGCTGTTTGATCTCACTGTGTCTAAAGAGGCCAGTCTGACTGGAGATAGTTTTGTCTGAGCACATACAGCACAATTGTGACAAATGTGCCCTCTGAGCGTCTGTGACTTTAAGAGAAATCAGTCAGTTTATTAGTGAGAGAAGAGCATGGTGGGGGTCTAATTTCCAGTGTTAGCTGTAAAAGAAGTACTTAAAGACTGAGTGTGCAAAGGGACTATGGTTCTTTGTGTAATATGACTGACTTAAGCTTTTGTTTTCTTCTGTTTTAATCTGGATATAGTAGTATTCCATTTTCCAGACATCTTCAAGTGTGAGACGCAGCCCTAACCTACTGTGAGAGCTTAGAAACAAAAAATGTAGCATTTTTGTTGCAGTGAAAAAAGACTGCTTGTGATGCCACTGTGCTCCACACAGATCCTTGGCACTGAATAAACTACTGATAAAAAAACAGAAAAGTGAAAAAAACATACAAATTTATCTAGAAATAGTGTCAGCTATTCCATTTCCTACTAGCTGGTTTTTCTGCCTGCTGAACCAAGTTGGTTTTTTCAGAGTCAGACTTTAAGCAGTGTAATGATGGAATTCAGATTTTTGCTGCTTTTGCATGGAAACTGCATTCCCTAAACTAGAAAAGCAAGGTAGAATATTGGGAACCCACAGTTTTTCTTTCCGTGCTGGTACACCTCATGCAAAGAAGCACCTGGAAAAATTAGCTTAGGTCTCAAGAGTGATAATTAGTCCAGTGGATTAACATGCTCTTGTTGCTATTTTAGCTTTGAACTGGCCTGGATATGTCTCTAGAATACTGTACTGCCCTGATGAGGCTTATGTGAGGTGTAAGAACACCTTTCCTGTTCGGGTAAAGTAGCTGATATGTCTCTTTCTTCAATGCAGCTATTTGGAAATAATTCACCCAGTCAAACTTATGTCATAGCTTTTGATTTCCTTTTCTACCATCCTTTATTTCTGTGTGATCCTGACATGAAAGCAGAGGTTTTCCCACATGTCTTGCTTCTTCCTGCCACTTACTGGTCAGGTCTTATTTGGGCTCCACTGAAGATTAAGTAGCTCTTGACGTTGCTCTTCCTATGTACCAATTTTTAGTCCTCTTTAAAAGGTGTATCTGTCTGCATTTAGGAATTAATGAAAGTACTTACTTCACCAAGTTAAACTGAAATTAAGTTGAGAGCACTTAATTATATATGTATGGTGGCTTTTTATCCACCTTGCTGGCATTGTAATTGTTCCTTAGGAAATACTTGTGATAGCACAATTTGATGTCAAGTACAAAATAAGCAGTAAATAAAGCTTTGAAAACACAAAGAGTCTTTCTATGCAGGTGACATCCATACTGAGGAGGAAAGAGAAATCCAGACACTCTGTACAGCAGCAGCACGGTTGTAACTAAACAGAAAGGGGCCTGTTTGTCCAAGGTTTCCAGCTAGTGATAGTAGAGGCAGTAATGAGATACAGGACTGCTTTCCATCTTACTCTGCCAATTCAGCTCCAACAGAGATGCCAAATAAGTTTCCATTTAGGAGTTTTGCAGTAGAAAACAGCTTTAGCAAAATCCCTTCTCTTTTTTCCTGATGAAATTGTCTTTCCCATTTTGTGATATTTGCTACCTGTCTGACTGTCAGCAGCATGAAGCAATGGAAGATTTGTGTGAATGATGTGTGGAAAATCCCTATCTCATTCACTTGCTGTTTCTTAGCATTTCTGGAAGAGAAAATAGCGACATCTCTAGGGATGTTTTTTCTATCAACTGTGCCTTCACAAATGGAATTAGCAGGCTAAATGCTCCAAATAAATCCATCACTGGCATCAGTTGCATCAGAGGTGATATTCATCTATTAATACATCAGTAAAAACTCAGTGTTTGTTTCCAAGAGTCCCTGGAAATAGATCAAATTCAATACTTATTTTTATCCACACTGTGTTTCAAATCAGTGTTTTGATACAATGCGTACAAACCTGTTATTGTCTACTGAAATCTTATGGGAAATTCCCTCCTATCAGAATCCTGACTGCAGCACACCATGTTCTGATTCCAGGTGAATGCTTAATTCCAAGGACTTGTTGACAGAATATGAACCTCAGTGGGGCAGAGAGTTGGGGGTTTGTTTCCTTCTTTCTTTCTTTTTATATTTGATTTTTAGCCAATAAGGTAAGGTGTGCTATTCTGGGTCTTACTGTGAGACAGACTCACGTTTGGTAACAGTCACTTGTTAGATCATGTATACAGAAGTGGAATGTGAGTGACACAAAATGGGATGTTACAGCTAAGAAAGCAGCTTGGGAAATATTTTGGCGAAAGAGTTTGATAAACAAGAAAATATGGTTTGGTTTTGTGATGCTGTAGGTAAGAGATCTGATTAAGCTCTAATGCACATGTCGAGAAGTGAAAGAAAAGTCAAGGAGAACAGAGGTGGGGATGTTACATTTTTGTAATACAGTGGAGATAATGATACACTTAGCATATGCACTTCTGGTAGCTACAGTTCACAGAGGCTGGAACTGGAAATGATTCAGGAAAGATAAAAAAGAATGATGCATTGTCTGGAAAAATATTGTGAAGACAGAGACTAAAGCTCAGTCCTTTTAATGTTTAAAAAGGTTAAGAACATGACTCTGGTTATCATCGGACCTACCTGGACAGAGAGTTACTGATGGTAGAATTAGACCCAGAGGCAGGAATCCAAAGGAAATTTTAATTTTCAGTAGAACTGAGATGTCAAAATGTTCAACAACCTTAAAAAGTAATGTGTCTTTAGAGACATCTTAGGATGACTGGAGTGTATGATTAGGTATGTCATGGAAAAACTGGAGGATCCAGCCAGCCTTAGAACACAGGATAAGGACAGACCTTTCAATCTTTAATCCCACTTCTGCAATTTTTGAAAGCACACTTTGGTCAAAAGTGTTGTAAGCGAGGACAAACCTGTGTGTGTGTCTGCCCAGGACACGGTTAAGTGTGAGATTTGTGGAGAAGCAGCAAAAAAAGCTTGGAGAAGTGTTAGTTTGTTGTGCAAAACAAAGAAACTTAAGTGAAACTCAAGTTTCAAAGGGTGATTTGGGTTATTTTGTCCTCTGTAATGGTGACCTTTAGAAACAATCATAGTAATTTGACTGAACAGAGCCACAAAGAGCAGCTGGGTATTATTACTGTAGGTGTGTCAAGCCACAGGAAGGATGGCTGTCTCCCTCTGTCAGGGCTAGGAGAAAACTGGCAATCTTTTTAAATACCTCACCTCTCAGCTCATACTCAAATTGAAACTCAAAAGAGGAATAAACTGTCTTTATCCTTCAGTCTGGCTGAGTTGTCAGCTACTGATAATGAAAACATATATGGTGTTGCACAAAGAGAATTACTTACTTTTTAGGAGTGATTTGAAATCTTTTAAAGAGAATGGCCACTGCATCAATTACAGGTAAGCCTAAATAACATCTAATTAAGAATGTGCAGACCTGAGTTTGAGATAAAAAGCTGAAAAGCAATCAGGTTTTTAGTAAGCAAAATTACCAAGAGTAACAGCCCAGTATTTCCACCACTGAGTAAAAAAATTGTCCTGTGCCAGTCCTTTTCATGTGAACACATTATTTTTTTCAAGTAATCTCAAAAGATTAATAAGAGTGTTTATGCCAAAGTCAATAAATCGTCCTGGGTGAAAGCTGTAAACATTGTCTTATTTGTTTTGGTTGGAAAAAGCCTTGGTCTCACTCAGACCCATAGAAATTGAACAGTGTGGTGATTGGCACAGTGGAGAAGTGTTCAGGCTTATAGATTGCAGTGAGGGATATATGTGGAAGAAGGATGCACTGGAGTTCTTGGGTAGTCTAGGGAAGAGATCATCTTAAGGGAGCTGGAAAATTCTCTTCTGTGGATGTTGTCAGTTTCTTCTCCTCACTCTTCTTGTGGACTTTTTGTATGTCTCTTGGAAATATCCAGAGGCAAGGAGTATTACAACGTTTGCAAACTGATGGTTTTTTTGCTAGATACCTGTCAGAGGAAAAGCGTTTGTAGTTATTCAAAATTTCATAGGGACCAGGAGGGGTTCATGTTTGTTTCTTTACTAGCAGTGGCACATATTTTTGCCAGATTAATTAGCATCTTTGATTAATTGAAATTCCCAGCCTGCTCCCCCTTCCAAATACCCCTCCAGTGCAATAAAAAAGAACACAGTCTCCCTTTAAGAGTCTACATTAAAGGAACTATAACTCTTCAGAAAACTAATGCAAATCATTGTAATCCTTCCATTTCCCTCTCATGAATGTCTGCTTCTCAAGTGGATTTAGAAATCCCCAAAGAATTTCAGATAAACAGACATATTATGTATATGAGCACACATACAATGAAAGGAGAAGAAATTACTATTATGAGCATTAAACATGAAAAACATGAAAATTCTAGATGAAAAGATTTTTGCAAATTAGAGTCATCAGCTTTTAAACTACTGGAATGTCTGATGTTCTTTTTCTTCCTTCTATTATTAAAACTAGAATCTGGTGTAGCCTTCTTCTAGTTAAAGATATGTCAGTGATTGCATTTTCAGTTATTGTATTTTCCACTGTTCATGGGTGTCTGGATCTCTAAATAACATCCATATAAAACTCTCAAAGGCAGTAGCCCCATTCCTGTAAATTCATTAATTCTGTAAAATTTGATCTTGAATCCTTTAAAGGCCTGTGAATTAAGCTTGTGATGAGTTTCCATTTTTTGCTATTATTGGGTGACATCATTGCAGGCATAAAGAAAGAACGTGAATAGAGATGGAGCAGCCAAAATTCACAAGAGCAGAAGATGTTATTTTTTTTTTCTTTGATTAGAGGTTCATTCCAGAGAAGTAAGTAATTTTTCCCAGCATTTAAAGACACTAGGTTTTTATTTTAAGTTTTGTTTTTATTTCCAAGTTTTGACACTAGTGAGAGATCAGAAGCTGACAAAAACTTGTCATAAGCAGGTATTGCTTAATCCACTTTCTCCTCTTGCTCATATTGTAATAATTTCATTGTAGAGTCAGTCTCCTGATCCACGTTCAATAAAGTGCAGATATTTTGATCCTCCATCAGCTGTAGAATCCTGGTTTCTTTGTAGTTTCACATGTCTGGTTTGCATTGCAGTGATAAATGTGCATTTTCAACAAGAAACAAAATAGCAATTGTACAGAGTAAAGGCAAGTCAAGATAGCTCCTGGTATTCAGAAGAAACTCAGTAGTTCAAGTTATCTCTTTTTCTGTCCCTACTGAGTAAAAACACAGAATGTGCCAAGAACAGGCAATATCTGACCTGCAAAGGAGGTGCTTTGGTGCTGGGCCGTCAACAGTGGCTTAATTGTGTCTTTCATGTATGTTTTTACCCTCTTATTTTCCTCTTTATTCCTGACTTGTGGGGGTTAAGAGGGATACAGAGGTGTTTCTCACTCCCCTGTTGTCTCATGTGTGCGGGCCCTCATTCAGACAGGAAGGTTAAAGATGTAGCCTGGTGCCGGTGGTGACACCACCAGCTCAACCACAGCAAGGTGCCATCACTGCCCATTGCCAGAAGACTCTGAGTCTTCAATAAATAAAATACACCAGTTCCCATAATGTTAATTCAGTACCCTTATTACAATAAAGTTCACCTGGCTGTTTTTAGGGTGTTGTTGGATGTTATTTTTTCTTTTGGTATCTTCTCCTAGTGAATAAGATTTATCATGTTTTTAATCTGTAGCAGCTGATATGCAGCCCTATCTAGGGTCTCTAAAAGAATCAATCCAGTTTAGAAAGCTGGTTTGAGCCTGGAAGTTAAACTGTTTATTAGGATGGAAAATTATTACTCTCAAGCTGATTTTGATTGTTTTCCTTTAGAACACTGGAAGACATTCTTACGTGCTGCCTTTCCTTATTGTTTTGTGCTAGTAATGTCTGTGAAATCTATTACAATACATATATATATATAAAATACTGACCCTAATACTCATGACTTGAATGCTCTGCACTTTGCTCAGCTCAAGGAAAACCACTATGTCATGGATAATTCTCTTCTCAATGGGATCAGAATGAAAGAGCACACTACAGAAAGCAGATGATAGTGGAAGATGCACTAATGGGAAAACTGCTAGTCGTGAGAAGAGTCTGCAGCTGTAAATCTATCCCTCATTTTAAATTTCTTACTCAGATTCCCTTAAAGAAAGGTTTGGTTTTTTAAGGAAATTAGTCTCTGAAAATACATATGTAGTAGTACAAACAAGTTGTCAGTTTTCTTTATAGATGAGTAAATTTGTCGCCAAAGTATTTTGAAAACATTACAATCTTCTGGTTAAATAATTTCTGATTGTTGAGTCTCTGGAGTAAGGGTAAGCATGTGGCCAAAATTATGATGTCCTTTGCTGCTAGAAAACATGTTTCCTTCTTAAACATAACTCATAAAGTGACCAGTGAGAGGGGAAAATGAAATGGAAAGAGACAAAAGGTAAACCCAAATAAAGGATTCTGTAAGCAATTTGGATTGGAGAGTTCAAGTTAACAGATGGCTTTCTGCAAGAGGCATTTTAAAGGGTGTATTTTTTCCTAATGCTCTAACTAACAACAGATTTGCCTGATTATTTATTATGTTTATTTGTAAACAATGCAAACCATTGTCACCCTGTGGATGAACTGAGTAACTTGAAGCAGATGTCTCACTTAGCCGTGTTTATGTGCCTAGATTTCATTGGATGTCTGATCCTGAGCCTTAAACCTGTCAGCAGTGCCCCACTCTGTGTTACAGTGGTGTTTCTCATGCCCTGTAAGTTTAGAACCAATTGCTGCCATTAAAACATTTACTTTCCTCAAAATTTGCTTAACTCAAATGGAAAAGTATAGCACTTCTAGCCAGATGCCAATAATATTACATCCAAAGACTTCACAGGACCATGCTTCTTCTGACTGAAAGTTGTACTAAGATTCCTTTTATCCTTGTTCCATGATTATTGCTTCATTTCCATTTTGACCTAGGTCTGCAAACTTTCTATTACTTATGTAAGCAGACCCACTCTATTAATAAAAAGCTTTATGTATATGCAAGGCTACAAATTGTGCAACAAAGTCCTTAAGGAAAGGAGTTGACATGAGCTAGTACTAGGAACTAGGGACAAATGGCTGGTATTTTCAAACTCCTATGTTCTACATGGTTTGCATTTATCTGTTTTGTGTATTTAACATTAGCAATACAAATCTCCCACTGATTCTTTTTTCTTCCAATATATAAAATTACTTTTAAAAACCTTTCAGCAGTTTATAGCTATCTAACAACCTAGCCATCTCCAAACAATGGGGAAAGAAATAACTTTGGAACAGCACAGATAGCTTGAAAGTTCTAGAAAACTGTATGTAGACATTTATCTCTTTTTGATCATTCATCTTTTTCTTACCTGAAGCTACATGTCTTTGTGAGGAGCTTGGGTTTAGTTCATTCTGAACACTGAAAGCCCTACCTTTTTGGAACAGTAACAGACATCTATTGGTTATTTAAGTGTTGTGTAAGATTTTTTTGCCTTTAGCAGATTATTTAGGGCTCTGGTGATTTGAATCTCCCATGCAGAAGTCACAGCAGCTCTACATAAAAGGGGTTAAAACACAGGCAGGACTTCAGTCTAAATACACATAGCATGGGAAATCTGGCAAAAAGAAAGCCCACAAAAATCCTTTTCTACTCTCTGGGAGATTTATAAGGTACCACAGGATCTTCCCAAAGAAAATTTAAACTATTTTAAAAATGTAGCAAGATATCAGGAAAGTTTTTTTTAACAGTTTTTTAAACTTATGGCAGGAAGATAAAAAACATAAACATTTAAGAACAACAAAATCTGAATCCTCTGATCCACAAAAACAATTGCTGTTTTGAGAACAAAACAAGCACACTTGGAGAGGAGCATTTCATCAAATATTCTTCCAATAATGTCCAGTTACTATGAAAAGACTTTCCACTTTCCTGGATGGAGGTGCTGCACAGAAGAATGAAAGACTGGAACTGATGAAGTTTGCCAAAAAGCATGATCAATATTCTGTTAAATCAGGAGAGAGTTCCCATTCATTCCAAGAGAACTTGAATGGGAAGTATTAACATTATTTTAACTTGAGGCAGGTTGAATAGTAAAGCTAAATATGAGCTTGTTCATTACATGTCAAGTGTTGACCACTTGTTTCAAACTTGAAGCCCTTGTCAATATTGGGTCTGTTCTTTCACACAGCTTAGACCTGGCATATAATAAGAAAGATTCATATATTGACCTTCAGCTGTCCTGCTACAAGAATGTAGAGAACAATTCAGGCTCTCATAATACGACAGCTTTCTTTCATGATTAGTTTGATTTAAAAATGCAACTATGTTATTCTTGGTGGTTTTTTCCTTTTTAAACAGCTAATATTTCTAGTTTAGTTCATTATTTCTTCTGGATAATGCAAAATTCATGTGCTAGA
The DNA here is from genome assembly GCA_013400435.1 of Pycnonotus jocosus. Lineage (NCBI taxonomy): Eukaryota > Metazoa > Chordata > Aves > Passeriformes > Pycnonotidae > Pycnonotus > Pycnonotus jocosus. The sequence continues at coordinate 679,369 of VWYP01023767.1, forward strand.
TCTGGGAAGGCTTTTTAAAATAGCTTAAACCAAGATTTTAATCTCCTGTGGCAAGTGCTTTTGCTAAAATAAACCCTTGCTTATTCCATAGGCCTGTCTTTGTTCTCCTTAAAGACTTATCTGATAATTTTCAGTAACTATGATTGTGGTTTGGTGCTCGTCTCTCATCTCTTCAAAGTCATGCTTTGTCACACTAGCAGTGTTTTCTATATAAAGTTTCTGTCATGGTTTGATGGTGACATGGTTGAAGAAAAAATTAACTCTATCCAGTCAAAAGCAGGGCAGTAGCTAAGCTTATAAAGCAAAAGAGTAGAAGTACAGTTGGCACCTTTTCATAGCGGCATCTTGAAGATTGTTGGTGCATGACAATCCAGTGTGGCTTTAGTTCCTGTCTCCCTTCAGTGTGAGAAGAGATAGCCCTGCTGCTCTCCTGGCATCTGTTCGGGTCCTGTGCTGCCCCAAGGCAACAGAATATTGCTGAGTGTTGATACTTCCATTATTCCCTCCTTGCTTCCGAGTCCCTTTAATCATTGGATCCACATGGTTGATTGCAAGTGGAATTAATATCACTTTAAGCCTCCAGGCTCATTCAATTTACCATGTCTCATCCTTCATATGTATTCAATATTAAATTGAAGCCTCCTATTGAACTGAAAACAAACACAGGACATTTGCCTGCTTAATTCATTTTACAAGCTTCTAAGATTCTCTGCTGCTGTGTCCCAGATAATGTACTCTAAAAAAAAATCCAGGAGAAGGCTGTCTTCACTTGTATATGGCTTTGTGTGGCACAGCAGAAAAGCAGCCACTTGCTGAAATGGACCAGTGGTTTTTAAGCTGAAACTATTATTGTGACTAGAACAGCAAGAATCTCTGCAGCTTTACCCATTCAGGCTCAGCATGGATCTGTTTTATCCTGTTTCTGCTTGATGTGGTTTTGCATTAAGCTTGGGTTTCAAATTCAGAGAAAAGCCAATACTGGACAGAAAAACTTATTGTGATTAGGGATGGCAATGGTAACTGAAATCTTTGCCAGCTTCAGGAAACTGGCTTAAATTTTAGACTTACAAGAAACTACTTCAAATTAGGCAGCTGTGTTCTTTATTTGAGTTTTGTTCTAAGGATTTCCAATTGTGATGTCAAAAACCTGTAAAGGTTGGTTAACTTCTTATTTTCTTCCAGATGTCTCTTCATGCATAGCACCAATAAATCCAGATAGTGTCTGTCTTTTCTAGCTTTTTTCTAGCTCTACCTCCTTGTAATAAGTAGTTAATAATTGCTTTGGATATCTCATAGACTTAGATAATTGTGCTGGGAAAAATTGTTTTTGTCTGTTAAACCAACAAACCAATTCCTATTTGGAATTCTGCTGCATCCTGTTATTTTTTCTTGCTGCTCCCCATCAGAAACTTAAAAATAGAAAACAGAGCAGTAGCAAGTCTTTTTGGTAGCTGCCCTGAGTGGAATTGTCCTTTTTTTCCCCCCTTTGACTTCTCAAAAGATAATTCTTTTCCTTATGTGTTCATGAATTTGTGTATGTAGAAATTATTGATGCTTTGCTGGATATACTTTGTAACATCATCTTTAGAATCCTAGGAAAGCTGTTATCTTTGCCACCTGTGGGGTGAATCTTTCAGATGTTTGCTGCAAGAAAACAATGCTATGAATCAAGTTGAGAAATCTAGAAGTTTGGGTTCCCAATCCTCTCCTCAAATTACTAGATTTTGTGTAGGATCTGCTTGGGTTACTCTGTTTAAGAGTTATGTATTAAAGCAATACAAAGATACTTTGAAATATCTCCACTATTTGAAAGCAGGACCATCTATTTGAAGTAGAAAATACTCACTACCTGCCTCTGGTTTCACATAATCAAGTCATTCCAAATATGAGGCTGCTGCCTCAGAGGCAGAAATTGTCCATTGTCCTGTACCTCACCAGGCAGATTCCTGGAGGCTGTTTTTTCCTGTCAGATAAGAAATAGAATACATACTACAGGGTCATGGTGATTGCAGAACTCACAGATCTGCAGTCCTGTAGTTCAAAATTAATGGGTTTACACTGAGCTGCCAAAACTTTTACAGAAAGATGTGCTACCAGATCCCTGGCTGGTGTAAGCTGGCTCACTTCTGTGGCCCTGTGAAAATAGGCTGATATAAACCAACTTAAATTCTAGGTCCATACCTTAAAACATTTTTTTCCCTTATGAGAACATAATGGTGATCTTAAAAGCATTATTTTTTCTCCAAGGTTCGACTCCATGATCTTGGAGGTCTTTTCAAGCCTTAATGATGCTATGTTGTTGGAGAAGGGATCCATGGCAACTGGAAAAAGTAGCCAAGCAGTCGTGCTTACAGGAAAAGTAGGAACAGTGTTTGAGGAATAGGGGAAATCTTCCTGTGTTGTGAGCTGTAATGTTCCATAGCAGGAATTCCCCTGCAGACCTGTAACTTGCTGTGCAAACAGGTCTCTGTGCTTTTCCTGCCACCTTAGCTTCCTGTGCTGTGGATCTTAGAGGTACTTCCTGAGGGTTTAGAACTTGCTGATACTTGTCAAAATAGTGCTGTGGTGATTTGCAGTTGTTTAGTGATGCATGTAACTAATCTATATATTCATACAGTCTTATTTTTATTAGTTATTTTATATTTATTCCTCTGACTTCACCGTTAGATTCCTCAGAAACTGTACCTTATGTTTAAAAAAAAATCCACCCCATTATGATGCCTTTACATGTAGTTTAGTCCTCTTTTTTTTTTCCTTTGAAACAACTGGGCATTTAAGTATTTTATTTCTCTTAATTAGTGTTTGTACTCAAAAGTTTTTCAACAATAAGTTATTTTCCATGCAGTTGTGGGGGCATCTTTTAAATCTGATGCCTATACATTCCATGATCAGCAGACTTGGATATGTATCACGAGGTGCAAATATTCCAGGAATTTCCTCAGCAAGACCAGTGAACTTTCTGTTTGTGTACCTTTGCAGTTTTCAGTGAAATTATTTCTGCTCCCTTTTTACAGGCTTTGGATATAAATTGTCTATATAATTGTCTTTTGTTGGAAAAACACTGTTTTAATTATCTCTGTGAGACACCAAAATTTCCTTCTGTAACAGGCCAAATCACCTTTTGCTAGAATTGTGTCCATGCTGTATCCGAGTGTACACTGGGAAAAGCAATTTTCTTTCTCTCTTACCTTCTTAGCGCATTGAGATATTTTTTGTCTAAAGGAGGATCTTATGTGGGTTCAGAGCTTTCGTTTTATTTTGACACTTTCTGTGACAATTACATAGGGTAACCTTCTGGTTGGTCTTGATATAAAATGATACCAGTTTTATTGATATTTTCTCAATCCCCCTCTCCAATATTTATAAAATTCTTTGATATTTTTGATCTCATCAATACCAATCAAACATAATTTTGCCCATTTCCTTTATTTCCAAATTAATTAAGGACCTCTTGTTCATGGACACCTAGAACTGAGCCCTACTGCTACATTTTAAATTGATAAATGAATCTCTGAGGGACATCTGGTTTGGAGCTTCATTGCAGAGTTTAAAAGTGTACCCAGTTCTAAACTGATTTTCAGAGCCTGTAGAGCTCTGTTTGGAGTTCATAGTATGAAGTGTCCTGGCAAATGCTTGTAAATGAAGAGCTTGCCTTGGACTTGGATCCCTTTCCAGCTCTCTGGAGGCATTGGCAGTCTTTCTACCGATTTCAGCAAAACTCAAGTGAGACAACATTACTCTGCCTGTTGCTCACCTCCACTGTACTGCTCATGGAATAAAATGTATGGCCAAGAAAGAACAAAACACAGAATTCAGCCAGGTTCTGCCCTTTGTCCTCATGGCTGAAACTGGCTGTCAGAATAAATTTAACAGAGAAGGTCAAATTTTAGTCTCAAGGCTTTATTATGCTCATCTGCTAGGAAGTGTGACTGTCTCAGTGTTGAAGTGGGACCTAATTTAAGGGAAGTAGAGGGATAATTTTCTTAATCTGTCATTAAAGAAAAAAAAATCTCTGAAGGGAACTATATGCCAAATGAACTGGAAAAAAAAGACGGAGAAAAGACAAACAATTTTTATATATGCAAGAAGTATACTACAGAGGTAATGGGATCTGAAGTGTCAGCAGCATTTGAAAAACTAGCTTTTTCATTTTTAAAAATAATTTTTAATGCTTTATCTTAAAAAAAAAAGGTGAAGAATGCATTTCTCTGTTTCTAATATCAACGTTGCACATTTTTATTCACATCTGTGTAAACACTTGGATAATTGATGTCTTTCTGACCTGCTCACTTTCAGTATTGGCATGCAGAGCAGTTGTTGGAATCTCATATAAAGGAGAATTGCCCTAAACTGGCAAGTAGACAGATTGAGTGAGGCACTTGGGTGGGGAGAAATATTAAACACTTTGCAAACAACAGATGTTGAGAAATGGGGAGGAGGGAGTTGTGGAAAATGGTCAACAACCAACATTGTGGATGAAATTCTATCAAAAAAGGTTTGTACGAACCTCACTCATTCTTGGATCATTTGTTTGTTCTTATATGGAGGAGAGGAGGGGAAAAATATCCTGAAGTTTCTTTAGTTAAAACTGTGGAATTAAAAAATTGAGCCATCATGACTCTGAGCCATACTGCCAATGTATTTGAATATTGTTTGGTCTGTGGCAGCTTTCCTTATATTTTCTTTCTTATTTTGTCTCTGCCTGGCTCACCGTAATCCTCCTCCTCTGTGGGAATGTTTCATGTTCTTCAAGTTGTCTCGTTCATATCCTGTTGGTTTTGTTTTCTTTCTCAGTCTCTTCTTTTCTTTGATTTTAATCGCAAGAATTCTTTTTCTTCTCTGTTCCCTCCTTTCTAATGATCATCTCTGCCTGGCAGTGTAATCACCTTCTACCTTTCTCTGCCTGGGAGGAGAGCTGGGCCAGTTACTTGTTAGACAAGTTGATGTGACCTGTGGGATCAAGTCTCTGTAGATCTTCACAGAAGCATCACAGTGCTATGTCTGGCTGAACTGAGACCTTTGAGAAAGGGTCAGGAGAACATGGAAGACTTGATGGAAAGATTTCATTATTCCTGCCAATTTTTCCCTGCCAATAGAGTAAATGTTGATTGCTCATTGAATAAGTAGAGTGGGTAAAGAGGGGCTAAGGACTGGATGGGGTCCATATTTCATAAGAAGAGCCATCCTAATGAAGCTCCAAGCAGAAGAAGGAAAACAGACCCCTGTCTCCCAGCTGGAAGCAGGGCAGTCAAGACAGACCTGGATTTCAGACTGTCCAACGATTCTCCTGTCTTTACAAGCCCCATGGAAATGTGAAAAGGCTCCAAACCACTGATTCACATTTGAATCTTCTTTTATTATGCACTTTTAAGCTGTTCCCTTCAAGAACACCCATTGTGTGCTTTTGCAGAACATAGCTGAAGAAATGTGATGTGATCTAAGTAACTTACTGTAATTCTCTACTTTACAAATCCAGTAAAAAGTATGTAAAAGAACTTTTATATGGAGTGTGGTGTCTGAATGTAACAGGGCAGTTTATGTTTGAAAATGGAAACATCTTTAAAGGCATTAATATCTCTGCCTGCATGTCCCACTCTGCAGTCTCAAATGAAAGCTTATTCCACTTGTTGAGCAATGGACATTTGGTTGAGATTTGAAAACTGATGCTTGAGTAAGATTAAACCAGATTCCTTCTGTCTCACTGTTTCTCACTGAGATCTGCAATGTTAAAGATTTATATATTGGTATTGTTGACACTTTCATAGGCTGATTTTTTCACCTTATAGCAGTTGTTTCTTTTCAGATTTACAGTATTCTCTACAGAATAAGAGTTGTCTTGATGGCCCATATCCAGCATATTAAAGTCCTATATTGTAGTTCAAATTTAACATCAACTGTTAGATGAATCACAAAGTCATGGGCTTGGAAGGGACTTCAGAAGGCCATCCAGTTTCTCCCATATCCAAGGCTTAATCAACTGTATGTGTCAGTCCTGACAGACATTTGTATGACTTCCAGCACTGAAGACTCCACAGACTCCTGGAACAATCTCTTCCAGGAGTTCTTCAATTCCTAATTATTAAACTTTTTCCCATGTCTGAATTGTCCATGGTACAATTAAAAGCTTATGACTTCACATCTTATTTCCCATATACATTGTTTGCAGCAAGGTTTAAATTGTTTGAAAATAGTTACCAGCTTAACTTCACCTAGTGAGGCCCTTATAGGGAATTGTTCAGTTTATGAATTTGTAAAAATGCTACCATTTTTGTTTAATTTTTTCTGAAGTCCAAGGTGGTTTAGGCTTGAAATGCAGCAGGTAGCACTGGATGTGAAACCTTACTACCTGTGAGAAGAGCAGACAGGTGGCTTCAGTGTTAGGAGCTGGTCTTGTTTGGTTACTTCATTGCTAAAATCTGGACAGTAGAGGTAAAGTAGAAAAGAAATTCCCAGCTTGAAGGATGCATGTAGAGGTTCACATTTCATCACCAGAAGAGTGCTTAGTCTTCTGCCACAAGCAGATCTCTGTTACAGCTCTCTTGGGATGACACTCTTAAAGGTTTCACTTCCATCTATCTATGAATACAAATGGGAAGAAGGTCACAGGAAGATGTCCTGTGTCAGAGGGGAAATATGGGTGTTGTGGATCAACCATTCTCTCTGATAGACATTGCATTATCCTGAACTTTTCCCTGTAGAAAAAATGAGGAACTATCATTGTATGGCCCCATCTCACACCGAGGTTATAACTTCTTGTGCAAGGTGGTGTTTGTCTTTGTTTTACAGTGCCAAATACATTGTAAAGGATTGAGGTATACCCAGTGATCGTTGGAGGGTGCTGGTTTGCATGCATGAAAAAAACTTCTGTTTCCAGAAAAAATAAACCCAGATCTTAGGCTCTGGGTTTTCTGCTGATAGTTAATGGGACTTCATAGAATAGAAGGCAGCTCAGAATTTGGCCTTGTGCAGAGTATCTCAGCATGGAGGACCAGTGGCTCTTTCAAATGAAGAACTAATTCCTTTAGTATTAAGTATTTGCAATATAATTTGAAACTTAGTGGTGTTTATCCATGGCCCTGTCTATCTCTGGCTGAAGTCCACAGGTTTCTTTCCAATGTTACCCCAGGGTTCACACACCTCAGCCAGTAGAGTACATGTGTTCATTTTCCCAAATGGTTTAGAACTTGGCGGACTTGGGTCTGTCTTTGTTTTTTTGAGTTCTGGACATATTTAAAACTCAAGCATGGAGCAAAATTTAAAGGCTAAAAATTCTGTGGTTTATGAACCACTAATCTTCCATGACTCACCTTTCATGCAGTTTTATGGCCCTACTGGCTTGGAAATAGGCAACAGCAGTTGACCACCTGCAGCATCAGCATCAAGGAAAGTTAATGTGGCAACTCTTTGAAATGTGGAACCTGAAAAAAAACCCCCAACCAACAGAAATTTCACTGTAATATGCTGATTTAGCATAACCTTCCACCACCACTAAGACATTGCAACAATAGGACTTCTACAGAAAAACTTTTTATTTAAATCAAAGGGTAGGCAAAGGGTAGACTCTCAAAACTTGTCCCATGCTAATGTGCATCAGAATAAAAGTTCTTAGCTCTGCTAGAAGCCTTGCTGAAACCTGCGCTCAGCTTGAAGGATGTATCATTATCAAGTAAACAGGAAATAAGACTTTTCTTTCTTTTTAGAAGTCAAATTCTTTTTACTCAGCCCTTCATTCTTTAAAATCTTGTTTTTGTATTTCCTTTTACGGTCTCCCAGCTCTATAATCCTAGACTAAATAATTGAAGCACTAAATCATTCTTCTTCCTCAATACTGAGAGAGTCAATACATACAAATTACTTCTAAGGGGCTTGAATGGAAGGTGTTTTTTAAATGCTAGCAAAGCAGAGTTGTTGGACTTGTGTTTATTGAGTATTAAGGTCTGAAGCAAGAGCTGTAGTTGCAAATTTATCTTGTGGAAACTTCATGCTACTACCAGCTTATGCTGACAAGCTTTGTATCCATTGGCACTGAAAATTATTCTATGACTGCAAGTTGTGTTTCAAGATAGTTTCAGGAGCCCCTCTTCCAAATGTTTTGTGCAAGTCCTCTTAAATACGTTCTCATCTGGGTTTCCCAGATGATGCTCAGATGTTCTGTGGTGGTCAGTCTTTGTGACACATACAGGTTGTGGAGATTCCACCTGCTGTGAGAAGATGACCTGAAATAAATACCTTCCTAGTGGTTTCCCTGCTGCTTACATCAGTGTGTGTCCTGAAAGGCAGCACAGTACTGGGAAAATTGTTTTCCTTCCTGCAAAAAGGGGTTACTAGTCTAGATCTTGCTGTTCAGTGATCAAGGCCATACACAGAGCCTGAAGTGTCCCTGAATTTTGGATGGTCTTTGTCACATGCATGTTTCTATCATAAACACCAGCTTGTACCAGATATTCTGTACTTGTCAAACACAAGATACACGACACAAATTAAACACAAAGGTTTATTGGTAAGATGAGGACTGGTGCAATTTCTCTTCAGATACTCTAAGTGTATGCTCTGCATATCCTAAAAATCCTTGTTTAAGGACTATGAAAGGTGTTACTAGAAGTTTTATCCTTTATGAGACCAGCTGTCAATGATGAAATTCAGACTGAGATTTTTAGTCCAAACTTTCTCTAGACAAAATGTTTGGATTTTGGTATATATTGAGTACCAGAAATGATCCTTTAAAGGAAAATCAGTAGAATTTTATTGGCAGGAACCTGCTGCTTAGTACACTGAGAACATTTCTGTAGATCTTGCCTTTTTCTTTTTAATTTTTTTCCTCTTTTTAAGTGTTGCTTATAAACTAGAATTGTAGGAGTTTTGAAGTCAGATTGAATTACTCTTCCCAGTGTGCTCCTATAGGAAGACCCTTTGGAATCAGCAAGAACAAGCCCGACTTGAATCCCGTTTGCCATCTGGGTTTCCCTCTGGCTTCAATTTGCTGCTATAAAACAGTTCTTAGGTATGGATGCTGTACTGAACCTGCCCAATGCATGTCACATTTGGTTACTCATATTTCTTCCAAGATAATGACTGCAAAGAAGCTGTTTTTTGTGATCTCTTGATTTACTGCTTCTTAATCTGATGTTTCAAATTAAACCCAAGTCTTCAAATGTCACTGCATTCTTTTAAGACATGTTCAGCTGCTTTGTAATGGGTGTGTTTTTTCCTACAGTTTAATGCTCAGTGGTTATGGAATAATTGAATAATGTAGCATGTCTGTTTATAATCAAGATGATTCTATGTTATCAAAGCTAGACATTTATTTCTCACTTTTCTTTATATTTCTGCACCCTTCCTTGTACCTGAAATACCCTTTGCAGCTGCTTTAATTTATCAATAAACCTTTAAGGTGTAATTGTCCAAGGGCAAACATCAGGGCTCATGTTAGACATTCCACTGCAGCCAGATGAACCACTAAGGGAAGTTAGATATTTGTACAGAGCCAGTGGGCCTGGTGTATTTATTTAGTACCCTAAATAGCACTGAAAAACTGAGGAAAATTAGAGGACATTTACAACTGTTTGTAATTGGAAGAAAGTAATCATTGCTAGTGATTATTTCCTAGGCAGCACAGACTTGTATAGAGGGCATGATTTTCCTTTAAAAGAACATGACTGATTTTTCGTTTGTTTGTTTTCTTATAGGATTTATATAAATAAAAGTTTTTACTCCCATCCTTGTCCTTTAATAAACCTGGCTTTAAAGAAATGTAGGTCACTTAGCATCATCTTGAGATTCTTTTACATAAGATCAGGATGAAATGCCTCACCCATCTATGTCATTGTACCATGAAAACTATTTCAGTTTAAAGTCCACGCTGCACTAGTTATGCAAATATGATAAAAGCAAAAAGTTTATTGATTAGACAGATTAGCTTCTTACATGTCTCTCCATTAAAAAAGATTAAGTTCAGTGTTGTGAAATTTATATATTTTAGTCTCTTTCAGAGATTTATCATCTGAATATTAGTTATGAAGTTTGTTCTGAGTCACACCAGATTAGTCACTTCTACCTGCAGATTCTTCTACAGCAGCCACTCTTGTGATTTGCATATTCAACAAAAACTGATCAATTGAATATCACTTGGAAAAGTACATTAGGAATAATTGTACTTCTTGGAAGGATACACAAGACATACAATAAAAGAAATCTGCCACAGAATACCTCATCTCAACACTGTAGGCCAAACTCTAGAAGGTATCATACATTGCTGCATTAAAAAAATGGCCTCACTTCATCTCAGAAAGCTCCTTCTGTATTTCATAGTTCAAACCCTATTTCACCCTATTAATCTCACATGCAGCTACATGAGAGCTTGACAGTATTTCAGTATTTGAAGCATCCTGGAAAATTGTGTTGTTTCAGAATGGAACACAGGTACTGCAATGGTATTTTGTTAAAGTGAGACCTGGAACAGTTTGAACCTGTTCTTTCTTTTTTCTATGCATGGCCAAGGTTTATGCTAATGCAAAGCTTCATGGCTGACATGCTGAATGTGAAATTCAAGGCACTGAAATTATGGGATTTGAAGAACTTTCTTGCGTCTGGGAAAATCTGTGAAGTGATTGTCACAAATCAAATTGTGTCTTAGTTTGGAATTTTTTTGCTGTCACTTTACTGAGTCTAAGCTTTAGCACAAATTGCCAGTTGATCTGTAATTCCCATCTTGTGCGGGTCAGTTATGCAATAGCAGATTGTGGGAACATACTCAAGGATTTTACACACATTTGCCAAAACTTTAGTTTGCAAAACTTTTGGATCATGGAGTTGTGCGTGAAGATTTGGCATCTGATCCTGTTCCTACTGCAATGTCTAATAGTAGCTATCAAATTTTACTGGGAAAAGGATAGGACATTTAGAGGTCTGGGTTGAAAATTCCTATTTTTTTCTTTTTTTTGACAAACTGACTTTTCTAGAAACCAGGCTTGTAGAAAACAAGAAACATATTGATGAGACAACAGAGGAAGAAACCCTAGTCAAGTCAGTACTCATAGGAAATCTCTCTTACTCCTATAGTGTCAGGACACATTCAGGTTCTGCTTGACCACAGCATTTAGAAAGATCTACAAATAGCAGAGCACAGCACAAGATCTGAGCATCACAAAAAACATGATTTGTGGGCAGTATCCTATTATCCCCTCAAGAAGGAAAAATACTTATTTCACTCATATTAATATTGTTGCCAGTTCAAATTAGTCCTGCTTGTAGCATCACAATCTTGTTCCTGTAGAGCCCAATACCTGTTACAATTCCTGTGTCTGAAGGAGGAGCTGCCCAGAACAGCATGGCCATGATTGGTGGCATTCTTGTTCCATCTTCCAGCCTCTTCCCCTCTCCTAAAATGACACATGGATTTATCACCTTTGCTGATCCTTTATGGTTTATTGTTCTTCCTACATGCTGGTTCTTGCATATCAGTAGCTGAGAGAAGGCAGAATGCTTCCTTGTGTGGTCTCATAGGGCAAGACTGAAAAGATAGGCACAAGTCATTTGGCTGCAAAAATTTGTGCCGGCAGTTCAGGGGAGAACATGTTAAGTTATAGATCTGTGCAGAAGTATGGTAACCACATGTTAGTCCTTGTGCATGCTAGTCCTATGGTAAAAAAAGATGCTGTAAGAAAGGAAATACACTGTGTGAGAAGGGGAAACTAAAGCAGGTTTAGAATAGGAAAAAACCTTAATTTAAATACTGAAGATTCTGAAGCATAATGGATAGCATTTAGTCCCTGGCAAAAGCCTGAGTTCAGTGATCTGTGTAAGGTAATAAAGTGTACTCAGTGTTTTAAAATATGTGCTTTAAACAACCCCCCCTCAACTGATTCATAAAAAAAGAAAGGTATAATGAGATCCAGCTTCCTGTAAGTTTATGGTAATTTTGTGCCTTTTGCTAGTTGTTCTATTTATGTGGTCCTTTACTGTAGCCTGGCTCCCACCCTCTAATATAGTTATCCTCACAGCACTTCTTTGTGGTAAGGAAGTACAATAATCCCCACTTTACAAATGGGGAGCCATGGCAAAAGAGAGGCTTAGTGACTCGCCTGAGGTCATGCAGGCAGCCCATTATGGAGCAGGGAATTCAACCAGGACTCCCAAACAGCAGACAAATGCTCCAACCCCAGGGCTGTCTGTCCTTTAGCTCGTATTTTTAAAGCACTCAAAAGGTTGTAGCCAGATTTCAGAGATGGTTCAGGGGTTATTGAATCCAGTCTGACTAAAATAACAGAATAGCTGGACCAAGTGAAAATGTGCTGCTTAGTGTAGAGTTGCAATATCAGTAAGTCAAATAAAGGTTTTTCCGCTGGCAGCTCTGGTTTCCTCTCACTTGCCTGAGCTTGCTCTCTCATACACACACACACACACACACAGAGCCACTCTCTGCAACTCATTTTTCTCCTGCCTCGGAGGAAGGACGTGGTGAAAGGAAATTGGTATAATTAAATGGTTATGTAGAAAGCTGATGGTAAGTATTTACTTTTATAAAATAAGTGGAGGAGAAAAAAAAAACTATGAGGTGGATTTCTTAGTGTTTGCTTTTTTGGGTTTATTTTTGGCAGCAGAGTATTGAGTGACAGAGATTTGTTCCCAGTAGAAAATGCTTGAAACACATTAGTCTGCTTTGGTATTAGAAAGATTAGAGGGCACACTGTGAGAATTTGTAAGGATTTATGTGCTTTTTAGAGAGGATTAAGAATTTAAAAAAAAAAAAAAATCCAGATTAGAAATGCTGTCTAACCACATCACTACTCTACAGGCCAACATTTGCATGGTGGTTTTCTTTTATATTTAATACGCCAATGTTTGCATTACAACTTCAGTTACAGTTGGTTTTGTTTAAAGACCATAGTCTAGGTGTGCAGAGCATGTGAGATGAAATGTTAGGAGTTCACATAGCATCCTTGAAATCTTATTCAGGAGCAAGCTTGAAATATATAAGAAAAATATTTTAGGAATATTCTTATTCTATAGAATTTCTTAAATAAAAGGAAAAAAAACCCCAGGCACATTTCATAGCTTTTAAGTGTATGCTTTCTTCTTGTCTATCAAATTGTAAGCTTGAACAAGATTTGTTCTCTGGAACATAATTTCTTTAAAATATTTGGACATGGTAGTTCCCTAGTAACACCAGACTGCACAATGTGGAATTAGTTATTTGTTTAGGAACAGAATTTTAAAACATCCTCTAAGCTGTAAAGGGATACTTCCTAATTATTTACTAGAAGCATCCATAGTTAATTAAAATCAGGCTGCTAAATGTGGATGATTAGAGGCTTATGTTGCTAGAATACTGCTAGTGTTGATTTGAGCTAGTATTTAATTTGTAAATTCAATCCTTTTTCGATACTTTATTTAGAAAAAGCTTAAATCTTTGCAAGATGTTCCTATGAAAAAAGACTAGTTGTGTCTTCATGCTTTACAGTATCACTATATTACACATCAATTTGTCCATAGTTTTTGGTATCTTACCAACATGCAATAGAAGTGTAACTTGACCAGTAACAGTGGCTTATTTGTTCAGCATTTCTTTTTTTTCTTTCTTTCTACTTCCTCCTACACTGCTTCTTTCTTCTTTCTTCTTTCTTTTTTCTTCTTTCTTCTTTCTTTCTTTCATTTCAATTTGTGTAGAGCTTGGAGCTGGACTTTATCCACAGGACTGTTTGTCCAATGCATACCTGAGCCCAGTGATGCTTGGAGAATGAATGGATGTTGAATGTTGAGTGTTTTCCAGCCTTTTGCCAGTGGCTGTTTCAGGTACTTGGTCCCATATCCAGGTTTCTGTTGATTTCTGTGTCACAGTCATCCTGGGACAGTGACATTGTACCCAAGTACAGATACTTGAGCATCTTGTGCCTAGAGAAGTCCTGTGAGCATCTATAGTACCTATAATATTTCCTCTTGCTCTTTTGCCTCATTGTCATTGTAATGGCGAGGACCAAAGTGGAGCGCTCTCTGCATGGGGGAACATTGTTTGAATTGGATTCTGGATATTGGCTGTTGGGTTTAGCTTTGTTTTCAATTTTACTAGCCTTACAACATTATTTTTAAAGCAACATTTAGGTGGCATATGCTTTCTCTGATGTTGTTTGGTCTCGTAAACACTCTGCAAAGTTGATACAGATGTGTGTGGAAGGAGATGTTTTGTTACTGGGCTCTTATGGCTTGTATTGCAGCTTCATTGCAATTTACACTGTGTTGCATTATAGTGCCTCCTGAAAAGAAAAGATTTTCATACCATCTACATTATACCTGACACATTACTTTCACTACTGGTGATCTGAAAATTTAATTGCATGCTTTTAGGAGTGGACTGATTAGTTAGTTAAGAGTTCAAAGCTAGGGAGATATTGCAAATACTGGCATTTATAGGCTGTGGAAAGATCTATCTTAGCAGGGGAGAAAGACACTTGGGAAGAAGTACTGATGATTGATTATTTGAAAAGTTTCATCTTCATCTGTAAAGAAAAATAAATTTTAGAAATGTGCTGGCAGATATGAACTCAGTATGCAGCGTTCTACAGCTGTGTAGTTGATTGAAAGTCCATTGGGGTAAATTGTGGTTTTAGTTGAGTGGAGAACTGAATTTGGAGTCTTGTCCTTAATGAAAGAACAATTAGTTGAACAAATCATTCTTCCTCTTTTTCAGGGAAATTGTTTATTGCGGTGGCTAGAGCTGTGAGAGACTTTCATTGTTTGTCCCTTCAGGTAGTAAGCACATTTGTTAGAAGAGAAGCAAGGCTTTGATTTTATCCTGGGTCTTTGGAAATGCAATCAGTTTCTTTTTAATTTAAATGGTATTCTGATTTCATATCATTCTTTAAAGTACAAAGTTTTGGTGCTTTTTTTTTTTTTTTTTACTTTGTGTGTTTTAAAAGAGATGCTTATATGGGAGACTTGTGCTGTGCTCTCAAGTGACTGGGTGTCAATACAGACATGCAAGTTTAACTTGTGGAAATGAGGGCAGAATTTCTCAGTTGGAAGCTTTACATCATGGTTAAGGAAATCATCTTTATCCCATTTCTGTGTTGACCTCAGCAATTCAAATGCTAGAAACACCAGAGGATTTTCTGAGGGTTTTGATGTCAGTATAGAGAAATGCTAACAGAGCACTATGCCAGAAGAAATCTGAAGTCCACATCATCTGTGTTCTTATGAATGAGGAGGGGATTCCAAGCATTATTTGAAAATCTGTGTGCATAATTTATCTGATATCTTGGAAGGGTTTTCCTTCTAAACTGTAGCTCCTGACAAGGATCTGTGCACACTGTGAAGCACAAAGCTCTGTGGCTCCCACACCTCACAACAAAACACCTTCTGAAGGTGCCTCTTTCTCTCTGTTGGCTGTGAGGGAGAAAAAACTCAGATGAAATATGTAACTTTTAGACCAATATCTTCTGTTAGAGAAGCTGCCCTCTTAAACTATTTTGGAGAAGTGTAGAGAAGGTGTTCCTGTTTGTTTATGGAGGGGGTCAGGTATGTTCTATGGAAAACTAAGTTCTCAGACTGGGTTTCCAGATGCATCCATGTGATATTGGAGTCTCATTTGGCAATGAATGAGTTTTCTGTTCCCCTGCTCCCCAGATAACTGCAGCCTGCTCTAGAAAAAGTGTCCTTTATACAGGCAAGAATAACATGGCCATCGTTTATTTGGTTTTTCTCTTGCTCAAATTGAAGTTTCACTGTTAAATCAAGTATTTTTAATTGCAGCTTTTATCAGAATCAGATTAATAAATACATAGTCCATCACAGAGTGATGTGTATGGCAGAGGATTAAAACTGGAAGTACAGTATTTTTCATTGGTTTAACATGACTTATTAGTGGGTTAAGCCATTTCTCAGGTTTTTTCTTTGTTAGACTTGTTTAAATAGGCATTTTACAGTGGGGCTTCTAATTTACATAGACAATTCAAGGAATTAGTACAAGGGTCAGCAACCGTTTTTTTCCTGAAACTCATCAAATTTTACTTTTAAAAAATACAATAATTTTTGCTTTTTCTTGGGAAATATGAACTGTTGAGCAGAAGAATTTCTTCTGAAGCAGGTAACTGTAAATGGTTCTCTAAAATGCCATTCTTGTAGCATTATTAAATTTGGTTTCCATGCTATTTTACTAGTCTATGTGCTGTAAGAAGGATTTGCAGTAAAGACTTTAAATTTCTGCAAAAGCATTTGTTCTGCACTAGCAGTACTTTGCAGGGAGATATCCAGATATTTCTTAAGATCTTGAAAGCTTGGTATGAAAAATCAGATTTTCCACATTCCCTCTTGCAACTTAAATCCAGTGCAAACAGAGGTCTCTTTATTTCAGAAGTACTTGTTTAACACTGGCTCACTTTTGAGACTTATTGATTTTGTTGTATTCCAGGCCAGGAAAATCAAAGTCATGGTACGAAAATATCCTCCTGAAATAAGTTATTACCTTTTAGTGCAGTTGTAAAAGATGACTTTGTGGTTAAGGACCTGGTCTTAACCCTCGACTTCAAAGTTCAAACTGAGTTCACCTCAAGACTGTGACTCTGATCACAGCTGTGGGCACAAGGACCATTCCTGGGTCTCAGTTCCCCTCCCAGAAAATAATACCTGTCACCTTAGGCTGAAGATTCTGCTATGTACACAAGTACAGCACACACACACAGAACCTCTGCCCCTGGTTCATTCCTAGTTGGTTCTGTCATAAAGGTAATTAAACATCATCATTTCTATATTAACACTTCTTTCTCTTTTGCAGTCCACATCATGGGGGATGTGAAACTGGTGACATCTACTCGAGTCTCCAAGACCTCCCTGACACTCAGCCCCCCTGTCCCTGCTGAAGCTCCAGCATTTACTCTTCCTCCTCGGAATATCCGGGTGCAGCTGGGAGCCACCGCCAGGTTTGAGGGGAAGGTAAGAAACAGACAATGGAGGGCTTCTGCATTGGGTTTTTGCCCTTTCCTGAAGCTGACCAGGGGGCTGCAAAGGTAGTGAAGTTGCCTCAGCAGTATGGGTTCTATACTCAAGAGGAATACACCAGCGTTTATGCTCCTGGGGAGGCAGGAGCATTGCAGGTCTGTTTCTGTGTAGAGGAGAGTGTTGCAAAACCTGAGCATTGCAAAGAATAACCTTGTTGAGCATGCCAGGAACTCAGGTGATTATCAGTGAGAAACTGCTTCAAGGGCTATCTCTAGTCAGCAAGCTCCTCTAATGCATTTCTATATACTCTCCTACTGCACTTTCACATCCCTGAATCCCAAACTTCTGCCCATTCATGAAGCTTCGTGTGTGACACAAATCTAACCCTGCTGCGGCATGTCCTTCCTAGCAGTCAAGGCAGGAATCTGCAGTGAGTGTTGAGATAGTTCTGTGTCTGCACTGCCTGCCATACATGTTCTTAACTTGAAAGAAAAAAACAGCATTTTCAGAGGAAAGGCTGATTTGTTCAGGAAAACTTGTTAACGGGTTTGAAAGACTGTGTAGTGGGGTGTGTATGCCCCATTCCCCTCATGTTTGAGATATTGAATTGTGCATCCTGGCATCCATATTTCTTTCATGTGTCAATCCTGGTATGTACTCATCCTTGGTCTAGCTATCTTCCTTTCTCCTCCCCTAACCCAAGCTTTTTCCTGGAGCTGTTGCCTTTCCCTGTCAGTCCTTTCAGCTTTCTTTGGTTCCTGTCACGCTCCGATTGCACGCTGAGAGCTGCACCATCAGACCCACAGAGCTTTTAATCTTTGATGTGGTGGGACTGGTCTGACAGAGGCAGGAAACTGTAACTCTACTGTAACAAAAGCAAGGGCTAGAAGGAATTTGGGAAATTCTTAACTCCTGAAACTCTAACTTAAACACAGGGCCGATAGAGGGCATCTGATATTTATCTTATTTGTTTATGTAAGACCAGGGCAGGAACTGGGATTTTTCAACAGGAACTGTGTGGGAAAAAAGGGTTTTGGAGTATATGAATTTTGAAGTGCTGAAGGAAAACTCAGAAGTAGTTCTTAGATTTGACTTTTTGAAGAAAAGTTGGCGTTTTTCATAGAAAGCAAATTTCAGTAAAATGCTTAAACCAAAGAACAGCTTTTTACCAAAACCTTCAAGATTTTTTTTTAATTTGCTTAATTTTAGGTGATTTTAAAGCACCACAAAGAAACTCTTTGTGTGTATGACATTGTCCAGTCTCCACGAGCATGTCTGTTCTTACTCTGTGTCTTATTTTCTCTTCCCCTCGTTGTTTCACCTTGTTGCAAATGCAGTAGGAAAATGGCACCATGATTCTACTTTCTCCCTGTGACACCTGTGCACAATGCTGTTCTAATTCCAGCTGGTTCTTCCAGGCTACACTGCAATAACAGTTCAGTGAAATCAAAGTTGAAGCATGTGCTAGGTTTGGTTTTACAGTTCTCATGTTTCCTAATTAAAAGCTCAAGTGGGATATTTCCAGCTTTTATTGCACTCTGCAGAGTTGTTATTATTTAAGTCAAAAGGAAACAATTGTAAAATATAATGACCTACAAGCTAGAGTGCCATCACTGTTTTGCAGGGTTTTTTTAATATCTGGTTTTAAAGTGTTAATTTTCCAGGGATAGCTATCCCCTTTTTTAAATCACTTTGAAGACTGGAAGGGTAAATTCTGAGGGTTTTTTTTTTAATAGCTTGGAAAATAATACACAAAATCAATACTAATTAAAATGTCAAGTTTAATTTCCTTGAAGGAACAAAACTTTGATTGAAGTCCTGGCTTGGACTTACTTGATGAAAAATCTAAATATCTCTTCTGGCAGTTCAGTATACGAGTGTGGCCAAACCCTTTAATTTTCCATCCTTAAAATGAGGGTGACAGCATTAGTATTTTGTTTGTGCTCTTACTGTAGTGACATGGGCAATTTTTTGAAAGGCCGTGTAGCTGAGCAGCTGCAGAGCCTGCAGAGCTCTTATCATCTGGCTCCATCTTCAGCTGGACAATACAATGTTACTTCTTCTGCCACTTTAATGTTTCAGAGGTTCAGGACAGTTGATCTGCACAGAAAAACAGGTTCAGAAGGACAATCCTAACAAAAACAGTGTATTAAGATTCAGTAACAGAAGCTACTCAACATACTTAAGTTTTTCTATCCTGGAAAACCTATTTAGGCTACAGATGTTATGATGTGTTGTCGCAGTATAAATATTAAACCAGACTCAGGATAAAGAAAAATAAAACGTTTTTTAAATGGCTAGACAGGAGCTTTTCTTCAAAGAGTTTCTTTGCAGTGGAATTGATCTTATCAGAAAGAATAAATATTTTTAGAATCCAAGACAGGATATAAATCTGATATTGTGATGATCCTGTATTCTCATTAAGTGAACAAGGAAGAGAGGGCCCCAGAATTAAACTTGTTGGTTTTCTTTCCAGTGGCATTATTAGATAAGTTGTGCGAAATGGCAATTCAAGATCAAAGAGTGCAGAAATTGAGGAATAGACCAAAAATGTAGGAAATTTGAGGTAGAAAAAACTGGGGCTTCCTTTAATGGGAATTTTTTTAAAAAAAAAATTCTTGTTACTTCAACTTTCACCCTGATATTCTTACTAAAATCTCAGGAAGTTTATATCTGACTGCAGATGTCAGTTTTCCAGTGGCACCTCAGCATAGAAAGTTAAATCATCATCTTTCAAGAGTATGAGCATGATTTTGGCTTGGAGTACAGAGTGGAAATGGTGAGGCAAAGGAAAGGTTACCTTCACTAGGTACTCCCCAAATATCTGCTGGATGGACATCTCAGTTGTTCATCAATAAATTGCTGAGGTGGTTTTTAGGAAAACCACCTCAGGTAACTGTGAAATTGTGTTGTATGTTCTCAACTTGTTCTCAACTTGTTAGGACTGGATTGGTAGGCTGGTCTTCAATGGCACATCATGTGTGGTGAGGTGAACAGCTCAAGGCAGTAATTTCATGCCCTGGGCATTTTAGCTGGTCTGTCAGAACCTTTAAGACACTCCTGGAAAAGGAGAGCTAACCAAAATGTTACCAGGCTTTGTTTTAACCTACTTCTTTCTCGATTATATTGAACACTGGATGTTGACTTGTGCATTTGATTGCAGCAAGCACTTAGCCAGCCTTATTTGCACGTGTATCATTTTTGAGGGTAATATTGATGGTCATTAATTGTATGAGCCTAAAATACACTTGTGCTATAACTCAGCTTGAGAGGAACAGCCAAATGGTCTACAGACCACAAACCCATTGCCTAGAGGTCAGGAAAGAATTTTCCTCCTTGGACAAAGCATTGTACAGTTGTCAACCCAGGGTGGGTTTTCTGCTTCATGTGGGCCATCATATATGGTCCATTGCCAGAACCAAGATATCAAACTACTAAATCTAGTCTGGTATTCTAATCCCAGTGGTATGTGGAAAGGAAGATCAAATGAAATCCACAGTCAAGAGCTAGATTTTATAGCTCATGGTTTGAATAGGTGTTGGGGTACTAAATTCAGTATGGTGCTCATTGAGTAGTTATTCTTCTGCCCTTCCCCTTCCATCATCCTCCAGGTAAGGGAGCTGGATGGTAAATTTTAGTCAGATCAATGTCAAATCCTGCCCCTTTTAATGTGTTTTCTGGTTGTTCTACCACCCTGCAGTTGCATCTGTTCAAATCAATTAAGTCCAGTGACTTATAGTTGCTTTTGCTGCTGGTGGCTGCACAGATACAGTTTAGAAAAACATGCTTGAGAAAATGAATTGGGATCAGACAGTAAGAAGCAAGAGGCAATGGGAAGATCAGCAGTGATTCTGCCATCTCTTCTGGGATAGAGAGGAGACCCATTTCTGCAGTGTGTTAAGAGGTAAAGAATAGGGAAGCATTACAAGAATGAAGACTGTGTTAAAGGCAAACACTCCCACAGCATTTATAAATTCTTTCAACTAGCTGCTAATGTAAAAAGTAATTTTTAACCTATTTGTTTTACTGTGGCATGTTTTACATGCATAGCATGAGCTATGCATGGCAAAACCTTTGTTATCTTCCTTTAGATTTGCAGTCAAGGCAGCAGTGTGTGTGCCATTTCCAACCCTCAGTCAGCAGGCACTCCAGAAGAATGCCTTAATTACACCACATGCCTGGGCTTCAGATGGCAGGATCTGAGAGGAGCCCATGTAATGACACAGGATGATGACATGGCACAACATCCTTTGCTGTTGGCCTGAGATGTTTACTGTAACAAAATGTACTGGGCAGCTAAGTGCATGAAGCTGCCAGTGGCTTTGGATCTGTGCTTTCTGGAGGGATGCCTGTCCTGAGCCATATAAGGAAGAAATTCAGGAGAGACCCGTGTTTGCATGGGAGACAGTTGTCTCTTGGAAGTGAGTGCTCTGAGGGGACTTGTGCTGATCTGTGATACTCCCAGAAACCTGATATGAAACACTGAGGCATGTTTTGAAGGGGAAAGAATTGAAAAAGTGCTTGACTTGACTGTGGATTTCATGTGATCTTCCTGTCCACGTACCACTGGAGCATTCTTGGGAAAAAATGTGGTGCATTGAGAAGTTACTTGGACATTTTATGTTAGGCAGACATGGAGGTATAGACAGCTGAAATAAAAAAATACACCAGCTGAAATAAAAAATACAAGGGTGGCTGTGAACAGCTTATTGCATGCTGTTTTCTGTTTGGATCTTTTGCTGTTGTGTCTCCTTTCTTGGTGTAATCAACCTCTCATCATATTCACTAACCTGGGAAGTGGTTAAGGTGGGATTCAGTCAAAAGCACTTCCCCACACAGTGTCATTTACACCCAGAATTCTTCCAACACACTTCCTTTCATCAACTGACACAAGCACCCATGAGTTGCTACCCATTTTCCTTGCCTTGCAGATCCTTTAGAAAAATTGTAGGTGTTCAAGTTGCTGCTCAAGAAATTTCTAGGTTTTAGGCAGGAGTGGAGGCCTGTGAGCTCCCCTTCTGTCTCTCCATGTCTGTCTCCCTGTCACCTGTGGCCATCACAGCTATACTCAGGATTTTCCTGGTAGAAGTATTGGAGTGTTCCCTGTGTAGTCTGTGTGCAGAGCATGTGATGATGCTCAGTAGTGCTGGATTTAAACACTGTCCCCTGCAACTGATCTGTGCATGTGTTGAGGCCACAGCCAATATTTCTGGATGTTTGGCAGCAAAGTTTGGTCAGACCTTTTGCAGAGTGGGGTTTTTTTGTTTTTTTTCAATCTGCCAGATGTTCCGAAATCCTAGACAATGCTGAATATCCTCAAATTCCACCCAGACAAAATTTTTACACAGGAAAGAGGCCATGACTGGGGAACACTGAATATCTATCCCTATTCTGAGTTGTCTTTTCTCAGGGTTGGTTTTATTCTTTTGTATAATTGAGCCTGAATTCAGTAACCCACCCACCTCCAAACTGTGGAAGAAATGTGCTGTTTGATCCTATCACATTTATTGTTCTGTTTGCTTTCTGTCTCCTTTCCCACCTCAATTTCTTACCTACCACCCACTGGTGACAGGGGTTCTGCTCCGTGCAGTGCCAGAAAGATTGGCTCCCTGTTTTTAGTTGTTGTGGTACTGGAACTGCTGTAATTAAAGGAATATCAAAGAAAATCTAATAACTGTGATCGTAATAATAATAGAGGTTTTTAAAAACACTACAACTAATGTACATATGGAATTAAAGAGAATCTTGTATTATTTTGTGTAGTATCTACCCAAACCAGTGTTGTTTTAGCTGAAGCCAGACCACATACTTGTGCTGCTCTTGGTCACCACTTTGTCTCTTTCTTTACTTTTTCTTCAATGTGTTTCTATTTGGATTTTTAGGTGGAAGCAATTAAAATCACAGGACAAAGCTGACAGTAAAAGTCTGTGTGATTTGATTGCATCTACCTGCCCCCAGTTTGCTTTGGGGGAACCAACAAACTGTTGACTCTGACAAGTTTATTTAAGGTGTAATTTTTATGATCACCCTCTACTGTAGTGTTTGTTTTAAAGGATGGCTTTGTGCCAACTAAAGAGAAGAGTGTACATTTAAGAATTTATCCATAGTGATGTCCCTAGGGTTGATTTTGAGAAAACTTACTTCATTAGTAGGAATTTCTGGACTTGGTATTTTTCTATAGTCATGAAGCAAAAAAAACACCCCAAAACAAAACAAAAATAAAAACCTAAATTATGTATTGACAAATTTGCTGAGGAAAAGGAGACATAAAATATTCATATTGTGGTGTAAAAGAGGTTCAGTCTTTTAGAAAAATAAGGATGGACTAAATGTCATGACTAATCATAAAGTCCACTCTTTAGGATTGATAATATACATGTATCTGAAAAAGAAGTAACTAAAATCTAGCTATTTCCAAAGAGAAAAGCAGCTGATCAGCATATCCTAAATAGCTGAACAAAGATATGCCCAGAGACTGAATCCGTGTAGGTCAGAGTAAAACCAGTCATTATAATTCTTCTTGGGTTTTCTGTCCCATGATGGTTAATCATGGATCTCTCAAATTTCAACAATGTCTTATTAAGTTCTTCAGTTCTGCTTTTAATTTGAAAAATATCATCATCTTTTCCAGACTAGTCTTCCTTGCTGCGCTGGGTCAGTGCATAAGTCTTTGTTGTGGTTGATTCCACTGGCAATAAAACTCATCATGTAGCATTGTGCTTTCTTATTTAAATAAACTTTCTCAGTAGTACATGAAACATGACTGAAACTTAGCATTATGATGTTTTAAACTTGATTTTTTGGGGAATTGTGCCTTTGACTCTAATCACACTCACATTAGGTTTGAAAGTTAAAAAAGACCAGGTAACTGTAACGGAACTGAGAGTAGCTGACTTTCTTTTCCTTGTGCTGCAATAGCCCATAGAGAGGCATGAAAAGGGGGGGAAATATTTTGGGTGATTTTTTTTTCTCCAGAAATACGTCTGTAACTGGAAAGCTTTAAATTTTGTTTTTCTAGCTCACCCTAAAAGTAGGACAGAGTGCTTATCATCAGATGTGCATTTGGCTAACCAATAATATATTTGCTTTCTGCCATCATAAACAAGGTTTGAACTTCAAGCCCCTTGCCTGTATTTGACTGATGAAACCAGAAAGATCAGGGAAGGGTTCAGTTCCATATGTAGCAATGAGAATCCCACATAAAATAGCAAAGTATGCTTTTGACTGTCTGTAAATGAGTCCTTGAGAATTTGCACCAAATGACTCCAGGTCACACTTTTTGATATAATTCAGCTTAGCCCTTGTGGGAAAAGAGAGTAGTCATTAATAGACAGCAAGCATGATGCATTCAGAATCTGCAGAAGGCCACATGTGGAGAAGGTTTATAATCAAAACACATCATTACTCATTGTGGTTTTGCTCAGTCCATGCTCACTCTAGCACCTGGACTCCAAAGCTAAAAATTTCTGCTTTTGACATGTTACTTGGCTGTGCTCAATCATGGATATAGTATGAAGTTTGGAAACCTACTGGGCAAAACCAGACAACATAATATTTTTCCACGTACAATTTGGACTCCCCAGTATCTAAGTGCATGCTGAATAGAAAATTACATTGCTGTGAATTCAACCCATTCATGAGGGGGAGAAACCCATCTGTCTGACAGGGAGCAGCAAGGGCTGGCTGCTCCCCAAAGGAGTGTGAGCCAGGAGCTGAGGGGAGCCACGCACAGGCTGTGCCATCACCAGCTGGTGCTGAGTCCTTCAGGCTCTGCTCTCAGCAGGCACTGCCATGTGCTCTGACAGGCTCCTCTGATGAGCCCAGACACTGCAAACTGTGAACCAGGGTCAGGATCCTGAAAGAGGATACAGTCAGGAGCAAAAGTAGGCAAAGCCAGATTATTCCTCTATAGGTTTCCAGTTCAGTTTTTAGTGTTCAGTCTGTAAGGCATCATTTTGTCATTAGAGGTTACTGGATCTCCAGCAGGGGCCTGAAACAGCATCCATTTTCTACCTAAGCTTCCAGAGTTCTTTGTTTGGTGTCTGGGGACAAACCTGCCTTCATTATAATTCTTAAGCCAAAAGTCATCCCAGTTCGTAATTCAGCATCCCACGTGAATACACATCTCTGTGTTCCTCTTATGTTGGGGACATAAGCTTTGGAATAGGAGCAATGCTGAAGTGTTGGGCTAGTGCTTGCTGAGGGACACACTGAAGGTTGGGCTAGTGCCTGCTGAGGGTTACGAGTCAAAGCTCTGCACTGGCTGGTGCCAGAAAATCAAGGCATTCCACTGACTGGTTGTCCCTGGGGTGACTAGTCCAGTAAAAGGGCTTTGAATTACCTGCCTAAATATGTGGACTTTTTTCTTCTAGGGAACCTAACAAGCAGCCTGTAGGTTAGGAATTAAATCATGTTTGACTCACAAGTTAGTAACATGGCCTCTAGGCTAGACATCCCACTATCCCATTAAAGAATCCCATTAAGAATATGTTGCAGTGAGATTCTAGTGATGATCTAAGCTCTTACACATTTTTTTTTCCCCCAAGAAGTTTTAGGAATATACAGAGAAAAAAACTAGAATTTTTTATTTTAAAAAATTAAAATTCTAGGCTTTCTGATGGTGAAGATAGCTTTATTCTCTATATGTCAATGCATTGTTGTAAACCTGTAGGCAGACAGAACAAAGCAATCTTTGTCTTCTGAAAATGGCGTGGCTAAAACTGGTACAAATTCATTTGCATTTTTTTATTGCTTAGATGGAGACCTTTGTAATTAATTTGAAGAATGAGGTAAAATGGAAAAATAAGTTATTTTATCTTTTTCTGAGTTTTCTGAGTTTTCCCTGCTTTTCTGCATCTTTTGAAAAATACTATGGTAAATGTTACTCTATGGAATATACTATTTATTATAAATACAAGCTGAGCTTACTAAAACACTAATTATAAATCTTACTGCATTCCAAGTGCAACTTTTCATTAAAAGATGACAACGATCTGCACATGGAGCCCAAAGAAAAGGGAGAGGCAAAGACTGACAAATTAAATAATTCTGCTCATGTTTTTTTGCTTGTTGGCAATGGCATATTGAGCTTACTTCATCCAGCTCTGTGCTCTCTCAACTCACATTGGATGAGAATGGCAATTTTCCTCCATCTGCATGGTGGAGTCAAATCATAACTGTGTGGCTTGAGAGTTTGCCATTCCTTCAGTACATCCCATAATACACAAGCAAGCCTCTATTTCATGTATTATTTAAATTGGTTTTTCAAAGCTTAGAATATTAATGCAATGCACACTGTTTAGCAAAAGGTTTGTAAAGGCACCTGCACATATATGGCAGTAAAATCTAACTTGTATCTCAAATCTAACTCCCATAGTGGCAAACAGTGAGTAAAGAATTTTTCTCTTCTGTGAACTTTCTGGAACAAGAATTTCAATGTACTTAAGCTTGATTATTTTTGTCTATATAAATTCTGGTGTTCCTTTCTGAAAGAATAACTCAGCAGTTTGTCTCTGCAGGGAGGCAAATATAAATATTTCAAAACAAAGTTATGCTAAAAGCCAAAGCACTGGAAGAAAAATTATGATAAAATCTTGGAAGTATAGATTAAAGAACTATTGCAAATGGTATTCATTTCTGTTCATTTCATGGTATCCTTTTAACAGCCTCATTCAACTGGAGTCCTAGTGTTTGTCTGCAGTATTTAACACATACAAAGGCCAGAGTAGAGTTAGTTGGATCCTTCTCTGGTGGCATCTCTAGCTAAAACAACAGAAGAAATAATCATTGTTACCCCCTTGACATTTATGTGGGATACCAAGGCATGGTGAGATTTATTGTCTTGCGCAAGATGACACAGAAACATAGAGATACATGCCTGGATTGAGCTGAATGTCTGTCTTCCAGAGGCTCAACTCCCATCCAGTATCCTAGACATGAACCTATCCATTTGGGAGATAAATAACTTCTGATTTTGGAAGGGAAAATTAAGATGTGCAATGGGTGCAAATATCACACTATTCAAGTGCCTCCTGTTGGATTCAGGGCATCACTTTCACAATGCCAGAACTGGGTCTTCAGAGCCTTGACTCAAAGCTGGTTTGTTGGGATATGCAAATGGACAGAAGGTTTGTCTGCTTGGGAGACTCTTGCACACCCATAGGTTTAATGGAAAACACAATGTTGGGTTTGTTCAGGCCTCTCAGTAGGAATGGAGCAACTGCAGTTAAGTGGAGCTCTATTGAAAGCATGTGCAGAGTAAGCACTTTTTCCACAACCTTAACAACTACTTTTGAATGCACATGTGTTTCTCTCAGCAAGATCACAGCAATTTTAGTTTTGAGAGAAAGCATAAAAAGAAGAGGTGAGCCCACAAACTTTCTCTTGGACTCAGCATGTCTATAAATATTTATCCTGAACTGTTGAACTAGAAATTTATGGTAACAACAATTTATATCTAGTATTTCAGTTAGTACTTTGAGGGTTTT
This sequence comes from Pycnonotus jocosus, assembly GCA_013400435.1. Classification (NCBI taxonomy): domain Eukaryota; kingdom Metazoa; phylum Chordata; class Aves; order Passeriformes; family Pycnonotidae; genus Pycnonotus; species Pycnonotus jocosus. The sequence continues at coordinate 706,785 of VWYP01023767.1, forward strand.
TTTCCTTTTAAACTGTTGTTGCTCAGCACTTGGTTTTTATTTTTATTTTAAACACAGTCATTTGGGCCTTGTACTATCTGAGTTACCTTTGCTAAAATATTATTAAAAGGTCTATGTGTGAAGTTAGGAAAGCATATCAATTTCAGATTATCACACAGTAAAAGAATCACTGACAGTTACTAGTGAGCAGTTGATATTTTTCAATAGGATTTTGTACAGAAGTCCTAATTATTTAAGGCATACCAAATTGCACATGGTGGAATAAACGGTGCAATGGGAAATGCCAGTTGTTTAGGCTGTCTAATGTGTTCATATCTGCATGAGCCAGCATTGTGTTTTATATCTCTTCATAATCACATCACTTCTTAGTGAAGTTTGTAACAAATGACACTTCATGCCCAGTCTTTTCTCAGCCCTACCAAGAAGCACTAACAAAGCAATGCACATAACTGAGGAGAATTTTTATAGCCTCTCCAGAGCACAGTCTTTTCCAGCAGTCTTCATCACTATCAGCAGACAGTCATTAACTGTGCAAGCAACCCAGCAACAAAATCCAGTTTTCAGCATTTTCTGTGGCCATGGCCAGACTCCTAAATTGCAGGAAATAAATCTTGTCTGCTTGGAAACTGATAAAGTATGGGCATGTTCATTCAAAGCATGCAGTGTTTCTTACCACCTTGCATTTCAAAAGTGGATTGCTGCCCTAATTACGAATTTCATAGCTCCAAATATATTTCCCAGTGGCTGTGTGTTTTGGGCACAGAAAGAAAGCAATTTTTTCTTAATAATTTTCCATAATAGGCCATGCATACAGTGTGCACTCATGTAAATTTGTAGGGATTCCTCATCTGTTGATAGCATGCTAAGAACAGCATCCCCAAGCTAGGAAAGTATGAGACTCATTTGGTCAGTGGCATAGCTCCTACAGGAATATAGGGCCACTAGTATTCAGTGACATATGAAATAAATTCTTGCCCTGTTTACATCAGTGAGTAAAAACAAACAAACAAATCTTTCATTCTTCCAGAAATAATACGCAATGGATAAATAATTTTTTGCAAGTTTTATTGTAATAAATGGTGAACATTCTCTGGTGAAAGGAAAGAAACAGGGTGAATTGTCATCTTTAAAAAGTGACTGTCAATTCCAACCCCAGGTATTACAGTTATGAAGGGATTGTTGTTATGAAAATAATTGATGGTGTTTGAATGTGCTGCTTTCCTGTGGTATCAGCTGAGTCTTTTGATCTGATGATATCTCAGTCTCAGGCTGTGGCTTAAAGCATCTGGATTCTGTGATCAGTTCTGTGAGATAAAACACCTAAATGTTTACATTTCTTCTTCTAAGTGGGGACACACACATTTTGCTAATGACAGAGAAAAATGTTGGTGTTTGTTTCACCCTGTACTTGCTCAGGGAGCTTCCTCCTTCTTCTACTGTGTCTACACAATCATTATCCACCTTTCTGAATTATTACTGGATGAAGGATGAATGAAAGATTCACAACTGAAAGATTTTTATCTTCAAGTCTTAAAAGTTCAGTGTTTTTTTATGAGAAGAGGGGAGACAATTTCCCAACAATTTATTTTTAGTGTGTTAAACTGTTTTATGTTTCAGTCTTTCTTCTACTGCTGCTACATAAAATTTATGAACAAAAGCAGTGGCAAACACCATAAATCAGGCTGTCCTGCTAAACTGGAAATGAATGAACCACTTTTGTTCTGACAGCTTTTCAAAACTCTGGTCTGAATTCTCAAAATCTTGTTTCCTGTAGCAAAGATCGCTGCTGCTCTGAAATGAAGGCCAGTCCTCTCAGGAAACTTCTGACATTCTGCTAAACTCACTTGTACTGACAGAAAGCAGCTGCTTCATCTACTAATATTTGATAGACATCTTGACTCAGAATCACCAAAGATGAGAACTAGGAGAAGGATAGGGAAAGAGCAAATTTTAGAGACTTGCTGGGCTATGTGGAACAATTAGCAAGAGCCTTATTTCCATTCCATAGCCACAGTTGTTTCCCTTTGAACTCTCTTACATTTGTACTGCATAATCCTAAATGACCCTTTACCATGCACCATAGGTCAGCTATTTCTTTGCAATTTTTTAGTATTTTAAGCTATTCAGCACCTCATAAAATCTAACACTTTTTAAAAGTTGGACCATGGGAAGAAAGCTTTGTCTTTGCAGTTTGCCTTTTCTTTTCTTCTCTAAGGAGAGACTTAGAACCAGGGAAAACTTCCATTAAAATTGGTGAGAGTTTCACTCGAGAGAGGGCTGCAAGGTTTATCTTCACTGTTGTGTTGAGAATTCTTGTATTTGCCTTTGCCTTTGGAATCCCTTTGGCCCATACTGTGTGGCAGGACTGAAGTTATTGAGAGCTGACAGAGTAATTTCTTATCTTGTTGCTCACATTTTCCTGTGGTGGTGGCTTTACTTCTCTCATTTCTAACACTCTTTTGCATGGTGTTTATTTCACTGCCAAAGCTCTGGACCTATTCTGTCTGGATCCTCTTCACTGTTCACTCAATACTGTGCACTTTGGTATCTGTATGCACACTCAGTCGTTGTTCATCCTGAGAAGAGCAGTAGTGCCTCTGTGCTGCATCTTCAGACTTTTGCATTGATTCCTCCAATAGCAATTTGTTGGCAAGGAGGAAATATGGTCAGATTATTTCATCTAATAGTACTAAGTATTGAAAGCTAATTTTCTTTAAGTGTGAGTTTGGCAAAGTCTGAGTGTCTCCATGTCTCAGATCCTCAGCCATGAAGTTAAAGTTACACTTTCCCAAGTGACAGCTATTACTACATATTTTGGCCTGGAATTATCTTCAGTTTCTATGTAACTCAGTTTCCTGAACATTCCTATTTTGACAAAATGCCATAATTTTACCACTTTATTGAGACCTTGGCATCTTTTTGTGCCAGGGCAGCATCTGGGTGGCATTGGAGGAAATACCCTAAGCTTTCTCCTAGACTTTATCCAAGGTTTATGGCATCTGCATTTGAATTGGCAGCCTAGAGGAAGGCTTTTTCAAAAATGGGGGAAACAGTCAAATTTAGTCAAAAATGACTAAATACAAATATGAAAAAGATCTAAAGATGGACAGAGATTCAGTCTGCCTATAATTCCATATTAAATTCAGAAAACTTGTACTTACAGAAAAAATGGTCCAGGTGAACTCTATGGGTGGTTTACACAAAACTCTCATCACACACCTAATTGCTGCAGGTCAGCTGGCTACAGTGTGGGGAGAGTGAAAAGGCAGATGTTGCTGCTGGTAGAATGATTTATGAAAGCTGCATCAGAAAAGCTCTGCCAGTCTGAGACAGCAACAGCTGTGTGAAAATGCCCCCATTAGTGTAGCAGAGGTTTACAGCCCCCGATTCAGCTGCTGATTGACATCTCAGCTCCACAGATGTGTTCCATGATGCAGTGTGCTCCCTTCATGTCCTCTGTACGGGAAAGGGGAGACTCCATCATGGCAGAGTTCTGTATTTCAGCTGGCTGATGGTTCAGGTTATTTTGTGGTTGTCTGAAGACTCCTGTAACAACATGACTTTAAAATGATACAGTTAAACATAATCTTTAAATGAAATAAAATATAATTTAGGAATAGCACCTGTATATGTGATTAGTTCCAAAAGACATAAATAGGACTTAAACATTCTCTTAAGAGCTGCTTGATGTTTGAACTTGGATAAACTCAAGGCAGCTTGACACCCAGCGCTACTCTGAAATTCCATTTGAGTCCTTCAGAAAAAAATAAGACAAAATGACTTGTTGAGGTTATGGTACCTGGAGTAGCAATGCTTTTTTCAAACAGTTTTACTCTGGTGACTGAGCATAAAGCCAATACTCTCTGCACCTCTGGGAAATCTTGACACTGGATTTTACCAAAAAAAAAAAAAAAAAGAAATGTAGAAGATTAAAGAAGAAACTATGTGCAGCTGCTGTCTGCTTTTCAGTTAGCAGACCATGTCTTCCATGGATAGGTCATAAATTCTTCCCTGCTGAGCACCATAAAAACTGATTCCCCTAAAGACCTGTAGTAGTATGTACAGTGTTTAGCATCTTTGCAATCTGCAAAAAGGGGTTGAAGAGTGTGATACTGAATAAACAGACTATGCAGAACTACTTTTCAAGAGTCAAAACTAAAATTTTTGGGGTGCCATCTGCAGAAGAATCTTATGTTTGTTGCTTGGGCTATAAAGTGTCTAATGCCATTTGGCACTGGTGAGTGCAAAGTAGAAAGATAAAACACATCCTGGGTTTACAGAAAGACCATTGCTTTTTCTTGTACATACAGCAGGTAATGCTTTGAAGTGAGCATGTTTGCTCCTGCTCTGTATTCCACTTTTGCTTTAATGACACAACTGTGAATTCTAGACTGTTCTGCAGAAGAGGTAGGTTTTTCACTTTGTTTGCAAAGTCATAGCTAAGTCTCCAAATATTTAACATTTTCGTGTTTAACCTTGCCAGGCAAGTTCTCTGTTTTAGAAGCAAGCTTTTAAAAGGGATAAACCATTCTTGAGGTATGGTTTGTGTGTGTTTAAAGTCTCAGAAGGAGCTTAACAATGTATCATGTCCACTTTCCTTTATCAAGAACATCTGTTGTTCATTTGTTAAAGCAAACTGCAGCTTGAGCCTTACAGAAGCTTTGTTACAAGACTTAAAAAGAGATGCACTGGCCAGAACCATGTTTCCCACCTGCACTAACAGTAAAAATTAAATCTAAATCAAAATATAGCACCTATTAGGTGGGCTGTAGTTATAACATTCATGTTGTAGTCTCAACAGTCTTATAGTACTTCTTTCCTAAGAGTGAAATAAGGAGTTCACAGCAGTGTGAAATATTAGAACAAGAAGATTTTTTCTCTAATTTGAGAGAAACACAGCTCTGTCTACATGGACAGAGTACATGTTATGGTGTAGCATCCTCTGCTAAGTTCCCTTCACAAGTCTTTTGATCAGAGTCCAGGGCTCTTGATTCAAGTAAAATAGAGGGGTCTGGCTCTCTGGGAAACACCTCTTTATTTGTAGGACCTAGGATGGGCTACATCCACAGAACAGCTGCTGTTGTTTGGATTGAATCTCTTGGGGTTGCACAAGAGCCTTCAACTGTATGACCTTCAGATGAGCCCATCTGATATGTAACTTGCAATGAAGGCAACAATATTCTATTTTTGCTGATACCTAGTCAATGGAAGAAGAGGCACACTATCCACTCTATGACATTTCAAGTGTGTTATGCAGCATTTTTCCTGTATCTTTACTTCTTTGATTACAATTACACTTGCAAGATATGTTGTGCTATTCAATGGCATCTCTTCTGCTGCCTTCTTGATATAATCTGATGGCTTATTACTCTAAGTTTTGCAAAAAGTGCAAGCAGTTTACTCCCCACTAGAAATGAGTATTTGCTCTGCCAGGTTTGCAGGCAGCAGAGTAAAGGTCGCACTTTGTCAGACATTCTGAGTAGTTTTCCACATCTCCCTTGATGTCTCCTTATGGTGATTTCTAAGGATCTGCCAAAAGCACACGTTTGGGATCTCGGTGGTAACATCTGACATCTCTGGCTGAGGCTATCCTCACTTTACTCTTTTGCAGATTCTGATCTCTATGGCCTTTTCTGAGATGTAGATCCCAGAAATTACTGGTTTCCTCCTGAAGATGGGCATGGAACAGAGAATAGGCTAGAAAGCCTTCCCAAGCTTTCCTCAATTTTTGGCATTCCTTAATGTTAAGATAGGCAGGCAGCCAAATAAGCAAAACACCTGCTGTTCCTCTAAAGGAGGTGACTGCTGGCAGAAATCATCTGCCTACCCACTGACCAATTTCTCTTGAAAGTTTATTGCTTGCCCAATCCACCATGGATGTGGGAAATGGTTTATTCTCTTCTGCACTGCAGGTACCTATATGCATTAGAAAATAATTAACATTTCCCATTACTGCCATTCTTCATTTATGTCTTGTTACCTAGGTGATCCAGACTTTTTTTTTGTATTGTTTTACTGCTTCCAGACACTACAGTCTAACTGTGAATGTACTAACTACACCACATACATGTGAATAGGTAACAGTTCTGTCTTTCAAATGTATATTCAAAATCAATTTTCTTTAGATGTGTTGAACCACCGAAATAAGACTGATTCATTCAATGATTCAGAACTATACACACACTGGTTTTATTTCTGGACTTTGGGGAATTAAGGCAAAGGTAGTCTATAGAAATAGCAGAACTGAATGCTGTGTGCTGACAGAAACTGTATGTTTTAAAATTCTGATTTCATGGGAGAAAGATTGTCTCTTGAGAGGAATTTTAGTCATTAGTGAATTAATATTTCAGTATATGGAATCATCTCTATGAGGGGAGTTATTTTGAATAGCAACTTCTTAATGCTTATAACACTGCCAGTCTTACTATGATTTTTGATGTATCTGTCTATATGTGATGTCATACAGGGAGATTTTGCAAGCCAATGAATCCTTTTGATAGCTGTCTTCTTCCTGATTTCATTGCTTGTGTGACCTTAAACAGCAAAATGGGACATTTTTCTATCATTTAACATCAAGCACTGAACACCTCAGCCAGTACAATGGATGTAGTGCTGGAATAGGTCATGTAATGTTTGCCAACACTTCTAATAGTCTTTAGGTGTTACTGCCAAACTGAACAATATTCACTAACAGTACACACCCCATCAATGTTTCACATTTACAGTTTGGTTTATTGTAACTTATGGCTGCTTCTTTTGGGGTGCTGTGAGTTTGTGTTCATTGTTGACCTCACTGGAGCCAGCAGCAGTTATTATAAAGCAGGATATAAATTTGAAGTTAAAAGCATAAGCCAAAAGGGTGCATCCCATTGCCTTAAACTGCTAGTGCAACTGTGTTTAAGTAGGCAAACTTATGGGGTTTTTTGAAATCGGTCTATAAACAGCTGTTTATGGAGCATAGGTAGAGACCAAGTTTTAGAAAATATTTCCTGTGCTTTTGAACAAGAAAAAGGATCACTGAATGTATTTGGGGTTTGTGGTCCCCTGACTGCCTTTCAGTTTGTGGCAGTGCAGAATAGTTTGTAGGGGCACATTTTCTGATTATACTGCCCTTTAGTGTACAGCTTCCATGGATTTGTTGTATTTTTTTCTTTTCTTTGGGAACCTAGCACCATCCCTTTTCAAATAGCATTCTCTCAGACCCAGATGAGGAACAACCTGAACTCTGGGATTTTCACACATCACAGGTTCTTTCTCAACTCTTTTCTCTTGCTATTGATGCACTGTTTTGCCTTACCAGACTTTTCCAGGAAGGCTCTTAGCAATTGAAGGGTCCAGACAAAAACTCAAAACTCGTGTTTGTGCTAATACAATGGTTATTTGCTGCTTGCTGTCAATTTTCCACTTGTTATTGTTGTAAAACAGGTAAAGAGAAGCTGCAGCCTCACTGGAACTGGCAATACTCACACAGTCCAAGTTGTAAATAAGGGTTATAGCATGCTGCTGCTGGGCATTAAATAAGCAGATAAATTTCTCTTTGCTGTGGATTTATTCAAGGCACATGTTTTTAGTGAGCTCTGGAAAGGTTTGGAGGGATATAAAACCTGCTGCAGTTCTGGAATTGATCCATGAGGATCAAAATCTAGTAACCAGTGATTTGTTTAAGGGTCCCTGACACTTTTATGGCAAGACCATGTATTTCAGAGAGGGCTGGCTCAGTTTGAAACACATTCCAAACCCAAACCTGAAATAAATCCTTGCAACAGAGCAATCCTGTAAACTCGTGTTTTCTTATTATTTCATTTTTGACAAAAAATCAAAGGAAAAAAGAATCATAGTTTGGGAAGGGAATGACTCAACCTTTTGAAAGGAAATGGAATGCTGATTGTCTGTGCTTGTAGTTTTTGGTGTGGCATTTCCTCAGTGTAGAGATGTGGATGAACACAATAGTACAGACAAGTATAAAATAAAGACACAGAGAAGAAATGGAAAAATACTTAATGTAGCCTCAGCTATGTGATACTGGAAGGACATACATAATGGTCTACCAGAGCTTGAAGGGTCAGCTAAAAACAGCCTTGTGTGGTCCAAGAGGGACTTAAGAATATTGTAAAATAAAATCAAAAAGGAAGATGGGTATTTCCCATTGTTCTGACCCCAATTGTTCCCAGTTACAAATAATGGAAGGTTAATGCTTGAGGTCTTTGGATCTGGTTAAACAATTCAATGAAATCACCAGAAGAAATGATTATGAACTGGAAGAAACAGTAAATATATTAGGTGATGTGTAATTGATGACTTCATTTGCAGGCCAGAATCTCAACAGCTGTAAACAGATGTGGCTAGACTAATGCTACTGAAGAGGCTGTGATGTGAAGACAGAACCACTGAAAAGCTGCTCCTGTCTCCACAGCAATTGAAGTGCTACTCTTACATTTTACTGTACTGTAGATACTTGATACATCAGTGTGAAAACAATTTTGCCTCAAATATTTTAAATAAATCTTAATATCCAGTGAGGCAAAAACGAATACTAACTCCATTCTAATATAGTCCCTGGCTTTGGGTAATTCACTTAATCTCTCTGTTGATTTCTTAATCTAGACTGAAAAGACAGGTAGGTATGAGGGCATTGACAAGTTAATAGTAAGAAACAGTATTTTCTGTGACAGTGAGCACATCATCATGTACCTGGAGTTACAGTATTGTAACAATCTCATGTTTCTGCTTCACAACTCCCTTTTTTTGGAAATGAAATGTGCTGAGAAAGATATTCCTTGGAGCCTGTGCTCTGAGTAAGCACTAAATCAATATGCTGGAGTAGGGTGAGGGATCTGGGAGGAGAAGGAGCTGCTGTTTATCAGAAAGCACTGGAAAAAGACATGACCACAAAGACCTTTAGAAAAATGCTGTGGCATTTTTAGACAGAAATCAACTCCCCATTGTGTGGGATCCCACAATTTGTACTTCATGGAAAATGGCTTTTGCTTAGTTACAGATAGACTAAAAAGAATTTGAAAAATTACACCAAAAGTGGAAAGTTTCTCCAGTTTATTCAGCATATTCAGCTCTTGGCAAATGTTAATGTCCTTAATATTGAGTAAGTAGTGCCAGGGAGAAGAGGTCACCACATCACTGGCAAAATTAATTTGTCTGAACTGATATCCCAAGATTTAAAGGAAAGCGAAAAAATTCTGACAGCTGTAGGTTAAGCTGTTAAGATGAGAAACCCAGCTGGAGTGAGGTGGGGCTGGATTAAAAATGAAAGATTTTTAAAGAAGAGAACCTAAGAATGGGTGAGATTGGTTGGCAAAATATTGTAATTTGCAAAGTAAGTGCTGTGCAGTCAGAGAAAGCACAGCTGAAATTAGAATTGGAAAATGAGAGAAGAATGCTGGGAGGAATTTGCCCAAGCCACAACCAAGCCTTCTTCACTTCAAGACAGATCATCAATATTTTGCCCACCTGGAGATTGAAGGGACTTCCTGCTCCGTTGCCAAATTTTGGTATGTAGTTCAGAAGGCAACATTGCTTCTTTCCCTGTGAGCAAACACAGCCACCACTATTACTCATTCCAGCTCATCTTGATTCACTCAGTTACTTCATGACTTGTAGGCAAAGGATCAAAGAGTTGGGAGATGGAGAGCTGACATATCAGAGGGGGGATGGGAAAGGAGGACTGCAATCAGGAGTTGTTATGATGGCTTGGCAAGCATGCTAACAATTAACACATTCTAAAGTGACCCTCAAAGAGAATGGCATTCCTCACAAAGCAGAGGAAGAACCTTTGCCTGAGTTTTTTATTTGGTAGAAACTAGTGTATGTCTGCTTTTCCCATTTTTTTTGCACAGATCCTCATCAAGTTGCAAGAGCTCAATTGCAAATCAGTAACTCAGTTCTCAGTTACACTAGCCGAGGAACTGCCTGTGAATCTGAAGGCATCGTTAATGCCATAGCAGGCAGGGATATACCAGCATGGTTGTTACTTAATGAGAACAGGACTGGTTCATTTTGCTGCAAATTCTTTTGGGTAGACCAGAAGTCTCTTTAACTTGAGCTGTATGTTTGTGCAACTATGTGTAGGTGCTTAGAGTTCTCTCCCACCATAAAACGACAATGACCCTTAATGAAGCTTTCTCAAATTTCAGCTCCTTATCTACTACTTTTAAAGATCAAGACAGAGTTTGGTATGTGTCTGCATTTTTTGCCTGTATATTGTCAGGAGCTATGTCTCAACACATTTGAAAACTAGATGGCTGAGGACAGATTTACATTATAAGCCCAATCCTTGGCAACCATGCTAGAAGTATTTGGTCTAACAGCCTTGCACTCTTGCATGCTCAGAGGTGCAGTAACATTACTGCCCCTTTTTTTGAGTTTCTGAGCAGTAGGGACCAGGTGTCAGGATCTTTCATTGGCACTCTCACTGTGTTTTTGCAGAGAAACCATTCTAGTGGGAAAATTTTCTGCATGAGTGTCTATCTGCCTGACTAGTCTTATGATTTTAAGTTTGGCTTATCCAAGAGGTTTTTTTCATTTCATTATTTTCTGCCATTTGGCTTGCAAAGAATATGTCTTTAACAGACATATTAAAGAATATGTCTCAAGAACTTTCCACAGCACTGCTAAATGTCCAGCATTTCTTCCTAATATCATCATCTGTTAAGTTCACCTTCTTTCTCCACTCTCTCACATCTTTCCAGGTCAGAGGCTACCCTGAGCCACAGATCACATGGTACAGAAACGGGCATCCTGTCCCAGAGGGAGACCATTATGTCGTGGACCGCAGCATCCGCGGCGTGTTCAGCTTGGTCATCAAAGGTGTGCAGGAAGGTGATGCTGGCAAATACACCTGTGAGGCTGCAAATGATGGTGGGGTTCGTCAAGTGACCGTGGAACTGACAGTGGAAGGTCAGAAGATTCTTATTCTGTTATTTTGATGATTACAGTTTAAATAAAGGAACAAGATGTGCTAAACAATCTGGTTAAAATCAGAGCCGTACTCACATGTCTTCTCATTGATGCAAGAGTAAGGTTCACTTACTGCATTTCACAGGTTAAGACATTGTGCAGGGAGCTACATGTCTACAGTTAGATAAAGTATGAGTTCTGCTTCGGGTGTGGGTGATGATGTGCAGGTAACAAAAGTCCCAGCTTTAAAGATTTTGTTCTAAACTTTTATTTTCATGCAACTCACCACTCAGGACAGAAACTGCTAAACTGCACGCCTGGTTGTAATTGCATGCTTAATGTCACACAAGAAACAGCCAGGATCAAACCCAGGAATTTTTAAGAGCACATCTGCATATTAGATAGTTGCAAACTGCCAAAATTTAAAGAGTGACACAAAGCCAGGGAAAGATTGAAATCAACTGCACTGCTCCCCCTCTTGCAATTTGGTCATGTCAGTGATCTGTTGAATATCAAAACCTCTCAGGTCACAACTTTATGTTGAATACTTGAAGAAAAGAAAAAATCTGCAGCAGTACTGAAACTATTAGTATTTGGGTTTATTCAGTCAAAAACTCTCATATACTCAGTACTGAAATATGCCTACATCTGTCATGATCCTTCTGCAAAAAATATATGAAGTAAATTTTTTTCTCCTTGTTTTGAGTTGGGACAACTTTATGAATGACAATTTACTTGGAGGTGGAGGATTTTTTAAAAGCCATTTTTACATCAGTGTTTTTGACCTGGTTTTTGCTGCAGTTCAAAACAACTTCGGGGTACCACCCAATGACTGGATTTCTCAAAGTTGAAGAATTATATGGTCTTTGTTCTAAATTCCCTTTTTCTCCATCAAGTTGGAAAAGCACAGGAGGTTTTTTCCTTCTGTTCTCTGCAAGGACAGCCACGTGAGGCTGCCTGCTGCTTGAAAAATGAGTGACTGAAACATGATCTACTCATTGCATCTGCTTGGCTGTCCTGTCTGACAGTGATGCGGGCTCTCGTAGGGCTCTAGAGCAGGTGTTTTTCCGCAGCCCCAGAGCTGTACATTCGTTTGCTGCTGCGGCTCCGGGTGTCCCCTGGGCCGGCCTCCGTGCGCAGCAGATGGCGCTGGGCTCCCGCGGCATCGCCCGACTGCGGCACGCACAGGAAAGGTACTTGGGCTGGCACAGGACTGAAAACACAGCCAAGAAACACCTCTTTCACAGTCTGAAAACCTCCTGCTATCTTAATTTGAAGTACTGGTGCACTGCAAATTAGAAATTAGGCAGTGTTTCGTGCAAAAAAGTGGGTTTTTATCATGAATTATCTTCAGCATTGTTACAGCTGAGGCCAGGGGTTACACAGCAACTCTGATAAAGCTTGATTTTGAAATTGGAGAGCCTTACTTTGAGCTACAGATGACATAACCTTATACCACAGGTGCTGCATTCTTCCTTTATGTTTTTAACCCGGAGAAATGCATGTTTTACATAGTCTTTATTATCTGTAATTCCCAAGGGGCTTGACAAAACTTTTGACTTCCTGTCTTTCTTTCCTATGCTTACAGGAAACTCCTTGATGAAATACAGCCTGCCATCCAGTGTCAAAACCTCTGGGTAAGCAGCCTACTGACTTAGATATTGTTTAACAGACACTTAAATATATTTTGGTAGGAAAACAAGTCAAATTACTCTTTCTAAAAGTCTGCATTTACCCCAAGCAGAGTAGCTGCTGTGAGAGCTGCTGGCTGAGCAGAATGGTTGAGGCAGTCAGGAAGATGCACAGCTACTGCTCCAGCACACTGACTGAGGAATAAATGTGGCTGGAAGCAGAACATCCTGCTGATACCTAAATATTGCACCCTCCTCTGCTGTAATTTTGCACCCTCTTCTCTGCTCTCTGATAGTCAAGAATCCTTCCCCCCACTTCCATGAGCCAAGAGTCTCTTTTTAAAGCCAGAGCAAATACTGCTGTAGGAGTCATCAGTAAGAAATAAAAGCAACTGAAATCAGCATTCTCGTGCACAGAATTTAAATATTTCCAAGCAACACAGTGGGTAAACTCTAGTCCAGAAGAAATAATTGTTCTGGTTTGGAGTAACTTTACCAAGAACAGGGTGATGGGGTGATGTAAGCTGGCACACAAAAGCCTACTTGTACTTTCTGCACTTCAGTAAGCATTTACAATTACATGAATGCCACTGTTTTGAAAGCCTCAGGCCTGATTCTTCCAAGAGCTGAATTAATTTTTTTTATAAATAGTTTGAATTTAAACAGAATTTTCTCTGACTTATATCTCTGGCACTGAGTCACTCTTGTTATAGGCAAAAATACATGTTCTGATTATGTTCATGATTAGAATACAGATAGTTAAAACTGGAGGTTTTAATTTCATCATTAATATGGACATCATATTTTTAAAAATTTTTAAAATTAACAGATTACAACAGTGAAAATGGTAAGTAAAACTGTGTAATTGGGAAGGCTTTTACATGATAAATTCTGTATTGCAAGTGACCTACAGATATACATGCAGGATAAATAATCAAAACAAGAAGGGACAGTTCAGGTTGCTGTTAGGTTTTGTTGTATACTCAGACTTTACAAAGCACTATCCTAATCCATTGCATTGCATAGAGTTAGAGTGATTGTCCTCACTTTTCATGCTCCTATGTTTTCCTCCTATTCAATCTTAATAATTGTATGGTAGGAAAAGGGAAAAGAAAAACAAATTACACATTTCTGTTTGTTCATGTCTAGGAAGCAGCCATAAAGCTGCAGGCCAGCTAGTAGTTTATTTTCTTTTAATATGTTATGTGTATAGGTATATAAATATAGACTAACCACCTAAATATGGCTACTAAAAGACTTCTTTAGTACCCATGTATGTTCTTCTTTAGTGGTAGTATGAAGGAGATGACACTAACAGCTATCAGATATTTAATTATATAATAAAGTGATTTTCATTTTAGCATGTTACAATCATTCTTCTCTCAATACTCTTTCTGGTCCTCTTGTCCATGTAAATCTTTTCATTATGGTATCATCTCTTGCTTAGAAACCTCCAGGTGCCCATATGGCAACCACCATGTCCTGGCAGCACCTTGGACTAAGGGGATGTGGCCTCTGTTAGTATCTGACACCTGGTAGAAATGGTGAGGTATTGACACATCTTACTTGCATGTGGTAAAAGGCCATCTGGAAAAAAGGCCTTGAAAATTATTCCATTTGCTTGAAATTAAATGTTAAAAAAAAATTAAATCACCATCTGCCATCTGCTAATGTGTCTTTGATGTACCAAGGCTTCACAGCAAAGAGTGAATGTGTTCCCTTTGACATGAACAGACCTGAAGTTGCACGTTTTTTGGGTTTTTTTCATGCCATAATACTGCTTGATGTTTTATGTTTTATAGTTGTACAACTGTTTACAGTTTTGGACTGCAGTCACTGATGCCACTTTAGTTTCATCCCACATGTCCTTTCCCAGCTGTGCCAGCCATGTAAGTAGAGCTGGGCATTTACATTTAACAGTAATTCACCTGGGACAGGTGTACTTTGGTTTTGTGCTGTCTTCACGTTTGCTTTGAAAACATTGTACCAAATGAGGACACAAATAAAAGTCTTCCCCAGACTAGAAATATTTACCAGGACATGTCAGAAGTGTTGCAAAACCAAGGCACTGATTCATAATTCAGAAATTACTGCATCAATTGCCCTCAAGAATGAAACAAATTACATGATAAAAACCTGTGAACAGTAAACAAGTATGCACAAATAAACTCTTAGGAGGCAACTAAAAAACAGAAAATGGGGAAAACTAAATGCATACAGCATTTCCTATCTTTTGGTTTGCCCAGCTCTGCTTACGAACAACTGAAATGGTCTCCAGGATCTGTTCTGTGTGTGCTAGATGAGGAGCATAGCATAACACTGTTTAGTTGCATGAGGAGTCAACAGCAGTCATCACCAGCATTTCCATTTCTTCCATGGCCAAGAAAAACATCATGCAACTACAGTCTAGGTTGCCACCAATGATATAGCCTTGTTGGCAGACCACAGGTCTAAAATGGTTCCTGATGTGTGCTCTAACCACAACAGCTTCCAGCTCTTCTGTACAACCAGAATGTCAATTGCCCTTGCAGGGGAAGACTTGCTGTTGCATCTGTGGAGCAGAGGCCAAGCATCTGGGGAGAAAGTCCACCCAAGTTTGCTACAAAACCCAACAGAGTTGTTGTGCGTGAAGGACAAACAGGGAAATTCTCATGTAAAATAACAGGACGACCTCAGCCTCAAGTAACTTGGTTTAAGGTATGATTTCCCCAAAAGTTTATGTTTTCCTTCTCTTTTGAATTTTTGTGACTTGAAAGGATGAAATGCATATTGAAATCTTAAGTCCAAGTGTCCCCTTTGGTCATTCACAAGATCTCCAGACACATTTTTTTCTTTGTAAGGAGAGAGCTTTCAGATGAAATTAGATATTACACTGATTAGGTAATTTTTACTGAAACTGTCAGTATTTTAGAGAATTAAAGTTACTTTCTTTAATCTGGAAGACCAAATATATGACTGCTCTGGTGGCATCCTGCTCCCCTCCACCCTTCAAGAGACAGATGCCTTATATTATAGTGAACAGAAAAAACAACTCTTATCAGTGCTTCTATTTTCTCTTGATATCCCCAGGTTTGAGGGGGTAAAGAAACAAACAAACAAACAAAAAAACCCTCCAAAAACTTGTCAGAGAACAGGGAGATGCATCCAAGTAATTGTCTGCTTTATTCCAGGCTTATCCTTGTCTGTAATACAAGAATGTCAGGGTACATACCCAAACACAGGCGGCCTCTTGCAGAGGAGGCGCTCACTGATGTCTCCTTCAGCTGCTGGCTCCATCTGGAGTCTGCCTCTCCTTCCAGCTGCTGTCCATTCTTTGGGACCTGCTGGCTCTCTGGGACTCTGCAGTGCAGCTGCTTCACCACAGCCTGGTTCCAGTCCCACCAGGCTCACTCAGGTTTTCCAAACAGGATTTGTACCTCAGTTCTCTTTGTCCAGGGCTATATGGTAAATGGGAAGTAGGGACTACCAATCCAGCAGTTTGGATCTACATTTTGGTACATCTCCATACCTTCTGTGCAATTTCCTGGAGGTTTTATTATATATTTTGCTATTGATTATCACCTTTCATAATGTGTGCCTCATGGGCAGGAACACATCTGACTTCCACAGAGCCAACATATGACTATCTTCCTTACAGCATGGAAGCTTTATCAACAAATTATGTTTTTCAGAACTAATTATTAAGCCTGTTTGTAAACATCTGACTCTGCTTATTATTTACTTTTTGATTTTCTTACTTGTTAAGCTTCTGTATCATCACCAAACCCCTAATGTGAACTAGCTTTTTAAAATTCCATGAGGACCTAAAGCACCCAAACAGCAGTAAGTTGATAAGCTCCAATAATGATAGTGTCTGTAAACACTGTGATGTTTCTCAAATGTTTGCTGCCCAAGTGAAAGAGTAGATTTGTAGGCTTCCCCTTCCTAAACTTAGGATGAGCCTATAAACTTAGGCTGGGAGAAACTGTCTGATAGCAAGGCACTCATTCTTGAAGGCTGATGCTGAAGCAAAAGCACTGATTTGCTCACAGATGAGGTATTGGTCAATTGCTTTGTAGAATTTAAAAGCACAGATTGTCATTGTGATCATCTACTCTGTGTAACAGAGAGCACAGAACCACACACACTTCTTCCTGCCTCAAAGCTCTATCTTTGGATTTATCTCCAGTGTAACTTTTGAGGATAGAGAACTAGTCTCCAAATTAAAAAGTTTTGCTTAAAAGCATTTGACTTCCTGGAATAAACAGGAACATAAAACTGGTTTGAGCCCACATACAATGAGAAGAATTTTTTCTAGGAATCTGGGTATAATAAACAGGGAAAGGCCAAAACCAAACTGAGATGAGTAGATGGCAAAACAGAAGAAAAAAGAATCCTCCTGAAGACGTGAATGACAGAATTTTGGGCACAATTTATTGTTTTGTTTATACCATATGAGTATTATTCATAGAAGGAATTTGGCTAAAGGATAGGAGACAGGCATTTTGACCTAATGTTTTACTGAAAAATTCTTGGTCCCCTTCTCTTAACAATAGCTACTGTCTCATGGTGCCTTGTGATGTTTGCAGGGTGATATTCAGTTACAGCAAAACGAGCGTTTCAACATGTATGAGAGAACAGGCATCCAGTTCTTGGAGATCCAAAATGTTCAGCTTGCTGATTCAGGAGTTTACACGTGCACAGTGGTGAACAGCGCTGGGAAGGCATCGGTGTCTGCAGAGCTCACTGTTCAAGGTACAGCAAAGAGTGTGCAAGGGAGAGAAAAGGGAGCCACAGACATTCCGTTAAAATGTCTCTGGTGGTGTTCTCAGTATTAACAAGAAACATTCACTTCTGCCCATTAGCTTACCTCTCTCTCCCCCTCTGTTCATTAAATGATGCTGTGGTAGCTTGGAGCGTGCTGCAGCTGTAAACATTATGTTGATTCAATGGGAAAAGAAGGCAATCCAAGTGCTTTGTAACAGATTCCTTTAAAAACACTTTTTCAGTTTTACTGTGACTTTGACTTCTATGAGCATCGATTTGATTTTCAGCAAATGGGACCTGGCATTTGTCATTATAGTCAGTAATTAATCTTGTATTTGTTGAGTACTAGCACCAGATGCACATTTACACCAGCTTCCTTATGGGAGGCAAAATTCTATCTCTATTTGTAGACCTAGGAAAGAGCATAATTCTAAATTATGAGAGAGGAAAAAACCATCTTAATAACATAAAAATTTAGTCTTCTCAACTCCCAGCCCTGTCTGTTTCACTGTTTGTTAAGGAAACAAATGGTTTTGCATAAGTAGCATGTTCTATTTCATACATACATTATCATATACAGCTCATTTTGCAGTTTGATGCTTCTTAGGGTGCCCTTTGCATCAGTCTCAAAATCATACAGCCTTCAGCAAGCACACTAAAGAGGAAGTTCATCAGCCAGTGGGTAAGCAGTCACTGGACCCAATTAAATAATTAAATCCACAGCTTCTGGCTTCAGCTGTGGTTGTGAGGTCAATGTGCATCCAGCAGTCAGTTTTTGTTGCGAGACTTTTAGTTTCACATCAATGCTGTCACACTGTGAGGTACCAAGAATATAAATAACAAGTGGATGTACATTTGGGATGCTCAGAACCACAGCTAACCTTTCTATAAATTAAAGCTGTACTTTTTATCTGTAAGTTCCAATCTGATGAAGCCAATGTAGAAGAAGCTTTTACAGTTTGCCTGTTCAACAGAGGTTGTACAGAAAGGCCTGTTTCTTTCAATAAGCCTTTTATCTAAACATAAAACTCGATCCCTAATTACTCTCCCTGAAGTGGTGATCTTTCTGTTCTGTAATGGCTACATCTGCCTTGAGAGATGATGTGGAACTGGGGTCACAAAGTCAGTTGTGGTGTATGTTTGCTTCAGATGTTGACCACATCTTTGAACAATCCATTCTTTCTTGGATTAGTGCAAGTCAGGAAAAAGGGCATTCTTTTGCAATGGGATTGATTAATTGGATGGTTCCACTTACCTAGCCACAATATATAATAGCTAATTCTTTCATTATCAATTAAATCAGGTTGTCAGAGTGGCTGCAGGATGTTAGCAGACAATCAAGTGGCTCAGAAGTACTACATGTTCTTTCAAAGATATGAAATTTCATATATAGATATTTTCCTCCAATAGCTATTTTTTTTTCCCAGAATGGAAGCCGAAGAGAGAAGAGGAAATATTCTTTTAATAGACAGGGTTGCATGGCATAGTCTTGTCTGCAACCAGTAGTTACAAAGCTTCATTTTCTGCATTTATCCAGTCTTTTCAGTTTTAATTTCTATATTTCTGTTACTGTTTGACAGGTTTATTGAAATGAGGACAGTAGGGTTTCTTCCCTCTCTCACCTCAACTTTTATTTGTGTGTCAATGGATTCTTTTGGTCACTCTGAATGGCATGGCAAGTCCAAGCATTTAGACATGGATTTTTGCTTGCAAAACACAGTGGAAATCAAGATATCATCCATCACATGATTTTGTCTTTTCCCTGAGGCAGAGACTATGAAAGCATTTTTTTGAAGTGCTTGTTGGTGACTTGAAATATTTGTTATCTTGGAAATTAATTATTACATGTCTTTCTACTGTAGCTTCTAGTCTCACTGCATAGGTGCAGCTTTGGTCTGACCAGAAGAAAAAAAAAATGCATCCTTAAATCTTAGTTAGGGGGTAATGGAGAGATGTGGTTGGTATTTGACCTAAAATGTGTAATTTACCTGTTTCTTCTCTTATATTTCAGGTCCAGATAAGACCGACACATACACTCAGCCACCTTGGTATGTTTTTACTGGACTACTTTCTCTGACTATTTAATTGCAGTGCATGATTTTGACATTTACTGCATGTGCTTTCTTCACAAAGTGATAAATTTTTGAGGGATCAGTCTGTATTTGGAAGTCAGAAAATATTTGCTTGGAATAAGATTATCTCTTGCTGCCCAATTCAGCTGTCGTGGCAGACTCATAGGAAATAGTTGGTGGAACAGGTGGCAACATTATGAAGTACAAAGTTCTGGTCTGGTTCAAGAAAGCAATTTTTTTTAAAAAAACCAAGCTATGTGAATAGAAATTGTATGCTGTACCAGAGGGTCAAATTTCGTTTTTGGAGATAACAACGTGAGTGCACCTTGTCGGTACTGAGCTGGTTGTTCTTTCCTGTCATAAACTAAACATGGTATGGCCACGTTCTTTGCTGTTGTCTGAGAATACATGCAATAGTAGGGGTAAAGTAACAAAAAGGAAAAAAATAATATTTAGGCCTTTATCAAGATTTTAAAAATTAAATTACTATCATATTTTTAAATTATTTTGTGAAATTACTTTTCTTCATGCATGGAAAATGCAGGAATGAAAAGTTCAAGGCTGTCTGTGTAAGACACTTTGATGAAGGCCAGTTGCTTTATAGTCATTGGGATGTTTAACCTGTCCTCACATGCCCTGGATGAGATGTCTAAATGGCATGCTCACACTGTCCTAACTGCAAAGTGGAATTGAAAATGCTGTGCTATTCTGTTTTGCAGATCTGTGTGGGTTTTAGGAACGTACTTGCAAGTAAGTTTAGTGTAAATGAAACTGTGCAGCATTGGAAGCAGAATTCTCCATGCATGCAATTCTCCAGCGTAGTTCCACATCCTCCATCATTTATTCACAAAAAAAAATAAAATTGTAAAATTAAAAAGTCTTACAGTTGTAACTGTAAATCTCAAACAGTACATCAAACTCCAGCTGAAGAAAGTACCCCAGTAAATATCACAAGTCTCCCTGCGAGAATAAGTTAATGGCACCAAGTATAGCTAAACAGAGCTGGGCTGGAAATTACTGCCCTTATTTCAGATGTGTTCCAATTCTGCCTTGGAGTAATTCTGTGGAAGTGTGAGACACACAGTGCTCTACAGGTAACAGCTTAGGGGTCTAGGCAGTCACCTTCAATGAAGGAGACTTTAATCTAAGTCCCCAGTTAGTCAGCTACTCTTGTGCCCCTGAAGTACTGAGCAGCAGCTCCACCACAATCATGAGAAACTCTTCCTAATAAATCCATGGCTGATATTGTTACATCCAGTCAAGTTTTTAATGTGCCAACACCCCTTCCTCCTCCCCTAGACTTTGGTCAAATTTCCTATCAGTCCCGTTTTGAAATTACCTGAATTACAATACACCATAATTAGAAATAGTGAAATTGCTTCACAATTTACATTTCCATTTCCCTTTAGGGAAGTATTTTATGTGACATTTTGAGGTATATTGTACATGACCTCAATTTATTAAAGCATCAAGTAGTATTACATCATGGTCATTCACATCTCATGTAATTGCTTGCCATCTAAAGCAGTGCATGCAAGGTTAATGTCTGACTCACAAAGCGCGTTAGAACTTGAACAGTGGACTTATACCCAGAAATTCCTGAGCTGAGATAGTGTCTGAGCCCTGATTTCATTTTATGAAGTTTTTCACTTCACCTCTTTGACCCATGTTCTTGATCTGTGTGAAAGAATCTAAAGGCTAATCAGTTCACCTTCTTGCTAAGGGCTTACATATTTATATCATTACTGATAATAATAATAACGAGCCTTTTTACAGTGTCATGTATCTCCAAACTTCTCATTTTCCTTCAGCATGGCATCAAAACCAACCACACTTGCTGTTAAAGCTGTTGAAAATTCAGAATTCAAACAGGCAACCAGCAATGGGATTGCTAAAGAGCTGAAACCCAGCAGTGCAGAACTCATGGTTGAAACCAAAGACAGGGTGCCAGCAAAGAAAGAGCCCTTTTATATCACCAGAGAAGCCAAAGAAAGTAAGCAAGGACAGCACCAAGAAACCAACACAGAACATAAAGAAGGAAAAAAGGGACCTCAGGTCTTGCAGAAAACCTCAAGCACCATCACCCTACAGTCTGTCAAATTGCAACCAGAATCCCAGGCCCCTTCCATCAGACACACTGAAAACAGGAAAAGGGGCGTGCAGCTCTTGATGTCAGCTCAACAAACTCCACCTCTGACAGGACACATCAATCCCAGGACTAGAGAAGCAGAAAACAGGTCTGGAGCCTGGGAGGCTGTAATGGAGGAGAAGAGGGAGCCCCCGGGAATTCCCCCTCAGTTTGAGATCCATCCACAGAGCCTGGAAGCATCAGAAGGCCAGGAGATTAAATTCAAAAGCAAAGGTAAAGGGATGAAAATTACTGGATCCCCTGGGTTTAGTCAGAAAGGGGTTCCCTTTCTACGTGTGGAAGTGGAAAGCAATTTCTGCTTCTTTAAAAGTTGTTCTCCTCCTAAAGCCTTTTGGAAACAGATACAGAATCCAACACTGTTTCCACAGCACAATGAAATTTTCAAACCATCCTATGCCATAGTGTCCATCTCCTCTCTCATCTGGGGTGTCCCCAGGTGTAACCAATGCTGCTTCTTCTAGCAGGTAGTTTTAAGCACTCTTATATGAGGGTGCAAGAGAGAAAATGGATGGCACACTTTCCAGAACTGTAATTAGTGACACTGCCCTTGAGCCAAAAAGATATCAGAGGAGAAAATACAATCAGTCCCTGCGTGTCCCTAGTGGCATCTATTTTTACGTCTTGTATTTGGTAAGCCTGATCTGAGTACCTCCTAACAGCTGAAATTATAAAGTGGGAATTAAAAGGGATGTTTAGAGTTTGCTCCACAGAATCTGAACCCATTTTAACCTCTTAGAAGAGTGATGAGAGTTGCATTTTGCTGAATCTGAGTAGTAAATTTGGAACACTTCTCTTTTTTTAAATTGTAATTTTAGAAAATAATCTGGAAGTATTTTTCTTCCTTTTTAAAAAATAACATTTACACTTTAAAGTGTTGGAATAAATGAGAGAGAAACTGGGGTTTTGTTTCTCTAGAGGCAAAAAAAAAAAAAAAANNATCACACAACACCGTAGTAATTTATTTCATTTTTTGATGAGCCTTGCCCCATGAGTACAGAAAATAATTTCTATCACAAGTCCAGGGTGTTTGGAGTGGAGAAAAGATTCCTGGAACATTTTGAACAGTTTCTTTTTCAGGTATAATACTAGAAACATGAGTTGTTTTCTGTCAAAGTATCTCACACACTTTTCAAGCTTTAACTAATTCATGACTCGGTTTGGTAGGGAAATACAGTCTCTATCATAGAGAAATAAGGAGCTCATCCAGTTTTTATTGAAGCCAGTGAATTCCTTTTCATTTGGCTTTGGACCCAAAGCACAAACTCTTACATGCAAGCAAGGTGTCTGCAGAGAAATCACAGTGGGACGTCCCTAATGCACTTAAATACGTAATCTGAGGAACTCTCTTAAGAATCCTCTCTGCAGATGGTGACCAGGGCTGCTTTCACTGGCCCTTCTCCCTGCTCATGCAGCCTCACCTCAGGCAGGTCCAGGACTGTACCAAGGTGAACTTTGAATATCTCCAGAGGGAAAAGTCCACAGCCTCTCTGGGCAACCTGTGCCAGTGCTGAGTAAAGAAGAGTTTATGTTTGGACAGAACCTTCTCTGTTTCAGTTTCATATCCATTTTGTCTGTGACTTTTAGAACAGATTTTAGATAGAAGCTTTTTTTCAGATATGGTTTTACATGTTACCAAAAATTCATTATTTTAAGAGATGGACTGGCCAAGACGTTTTAGAAGTATCAAACTTTCTGACAACAGTTTTGTGTATTGCCCATTAAGGTTTATATAATTATGTATGTGTACATTGTACCTAATCTATACTAAAGTAAATAATACTAAATAAATATATACTAAATAATGCTAATTATGAATACCTATCCATAAAAATCCAAATGTCTGATTGTCTAGTTTCAGGGAAGCCAAAACCAGATGTGGAGTGGCTCAAAGAAGGCCGACCTATTAAAGCTGGAGAAGATGTCCAAATATATGAGGAAGATGGAATTCATTGCCTATGGATAAAGAAAGCCTACTTGAGGGACAGTGGATCCTATAGCTGTACAGCTGCCAACCCCAAAGGCCAGACTTCCACCAGCTGGTTGTTAACTGTCAGAAGTAAGTTCTTGTGAGCCCATCTGCACTTTGGGAACTGTGGCTGGGTTTTTTTAAGCTGTCAGAGGGTGGTTACGGCATAATTTTTATTTGACTTTGCAGTGCAGGTTAATTCTGATTCCTACCTCTGTGAATAAAGTGGTGTGTGATAGCTGGCAAACCACTTTCTGCATCAGTTTCCCTTCTGACATATTGGGGGTTTTGTTGTTTGTGCCAAAACCATCTCAATACATTTTGTATGCAGGGAGGTCCATTCTCTACTCAGGTTTCTATTAATGCATGTATTTAATACAGGCTGTCAGTGGGTTTATTGTTGCTGTTCTGCATTTAGGTTTTTTGAAGTTCCTTAGCATTTCTACACCCAAAATTTGAAATGTTTTTTGAGTACAAACCAATTCTGTGCATTAAAGTGACTAAGAAGAAAAGGGAAGGAATGAGAATTGTGATTTGCTAAATTCGAGACCATATCCCAGTGACAAATTATTTTAAGCTTGCAGGCAGTGTCTTGCTGATCTGGTTGAAATTTTTGGGGGGGTCTAGCAAATCTTTTCCGCAGTTCTAACTTTTTCACCTGGTTTTAAGTTTTGTTCTGGATCTATGTTTATGTTAATGCAATTTTCTCAATTTGCTGTGCCTGAAGTTAAACCAGGATACCCAAGATAATTTCTTTCTGTCTCATGAGAGATCTCTACACTGCATCCTTAAATCTGACTGCTTCTCACTGGGAGAGGGACTGAAAGAAAACAGACAAGAGGAGAGAATTATCCATCCTCTTCTTTGTGCTGAGCTGTCTGCTAATATGCTGCATATACTTCTAGTGATGGGCTACAAATGCTGGATTCTGGCATAGAAAATCACCACCTAAAAGAGAGCTTGAAGCTGGGTGATGCCTGCCTTGGAGATGAGAGAACAATCTCTTCTTTATATCAGTCCATTTCTCAAAATTATTTCTATCCCTCAATAAAACATTTCACTGTGGTTAGCCCAGTCATGTCATCTAAGCATACTTAGAAAAAGGTTCTAAGTGGTAAGTGGTTCTAATTTCATTAATTTCAGTTAAAGGAACTGTTTTCATTTTGATTTTCAAGGGCCTAAAGTTGAAGAGGTTGCTCCGTGCTTTTCCAGTGTCTTGAAAGGATGCACTGTGAGCGAAGGGCAAGACTTTGTGCTGCAGTGCTGTGTGGGAGGGGTCCCTGTGCCCCACATCACATGGCTTCTCAATGGTAAGGAATCCCCTGCTCTGCAACACCTGCATGAACTCACTGACACCCCAAAGGACTCTAAATCACCCTCGTACAACCCGCTGGGACACCTGAGGAAAACCCTTTCCAGGAGCACCAAGTGCACGAAGGGCGCGCTGAGCAGGGTCTGCGGTGCCGCAGTTCTGCGAAGGGTCCAGCAGGGGGCGCTGGAGGCACGGCTGTGCCAGGTGAGGTACCTGGACTGTGTCACACGGCTGTGCCAGGTGAGGTACCTGGGCTATGTTACACGGCTGTGCCAGGTGAGGTACCTGGGCTGTGTCATACTGCTGTGCCAGGTGAGATACCTGGGCTGTGTCACACATCTGTGCCAAGTGAGATACCTTGTGCCTCTGGCACAAGCTTCTGCTCTGAGCATCATGATCCTGCAGAGACACTACCCTGCTCTGATGACACAGCTGAACAGTCAAATTTCCTTAATTTCCTCTTAATGTCAGAGTTGCTTTGGCTAAGGACTCTTCCCATTTAGACCCATATCTGTAAAACACTAGAAAAATTTATTCAGCTTATCTCTTGATCACCTCTTTTACTCCTGAAGTGCAATTGATTTTTTTTTCAGACTCTCCCAGGCTATCTTTGTATGTGTGTGTGTGGTTATAAACAAAGAGTAGCATACTTTGCCATAAAGACATTTGCTGCAGGATTATTTTAAAATTAATTATTTGCACATGATCTCTGTTTTCCTTTAGCTATTCAGAGTAAATTGGCCAACTGGAAAAGGTGGCAGGGCAAATGAACCGTGACCTTGAGATTGGTATGTTCCCACAGCCTGGGTTGGTCCCCTTCCCAATAACTCCATGTCTAGAATAGAAAGGCCAGTGCTTTATTTACAACACAAAACATGTGAGCAAAGGTCTCTCATTGGACGTAATTTGTTTCTCTGTCCGAAGGCGATGCTGAAGTCCTTCCTTTGCAGATGTGAGTAGAATCTCTGTTTGGCTGTGCAAGAATTGTCTTGCAGCTCAGGAGCAACTCTGAGTCAGTCATTTCATGTTCATATTCCAAGGTACTCTTGCTCCTAGTGTACCCTTAGACACTGACTGATGTAGCTATACTCAGTTATCTTCAATACAGAGCACTTTTCTTGTCTCAGATGACTGACTTTGGGTTGATTTTCAAATGACTTACAGCTCATCAGGCACAGATATATGGATGGTCTCCATTTATATAGCCATGTTCTAATCAGAACACTGTTGTCTCCTGGAAAACAAAGCCTAGAGATAAATAAGCCACATGTTTCTGTGATGCACTGTGCCCCTCTGCTTCTTTTCAGGTCAT
Organism: Pycnonotus jocosus; assembly: GCA_013400435.1. Classification (NCBI taxonomy): domain Eukaryota; kingdom Metazoa; phylum Chordata; class Aves; order Passeriformes; family Pycnonotidae; genus Pycnonotus; species Pycnonotus jocosus. Next base: position 732,884 of record VWYP01023767.1, read on the forward strand.
TTATTTTATATCGACCATTCTTCCCACTGAATTCATATGTCTGCCCCTGTTGAGGCATGATCATGTTTACAAGGCATCCAAGCTTCTAACTGCAATTGGCTCGATATCACAATGTAGGTGGGGTTTTTGTTTAGTTAGCTGGATTTCAACCCATTCAGGTTCTGTAAGAGAGAGCCAGTGCATTAACTCTGCTCTTAAATCAAAAGGCAGTGATGAGTCTGCATAACAGCAGCACAAGAAACTCTCACAGTAATAAAGACACATCATATATTACTCAGAAGATGCAAGCACACAACTTTCAGGCTGCTGAAACACATCACCATAGCTTAATGCTTTTCTGTCTTGCATAGGATTGTGAGACATAACTGTTTTTATACCATTTTGATACAAGCACAAAAGGATTATAAACAATTGTTTAATGTTGATAATTCAATCTGCACTCCTAAGGTTATTATTTTACTTCAGGATCAGATTGGCTGTTGTGATACCCACTTGAATGCAAACATTTCCTTCCTGTCTACCACCTAGCTCCATACTACAAACCCCTCATATTTATATCTCTGATCAAATAAAGGAGAAAGTTGTGAAATATTACTCCAAGCAGACATTACAGTGCTGTTGGCAAAATGACATGGTGGAGTCTTTCATCAACTGGCCACATGAAGAAAACAGCATATTCACAGTATATACTTGGAGGCAGGCAGACCAATTCTGTTTTAAAACAAGAAGGTGTTTTAGCATCTGCTCTCCATGTCTGTAATATAAAGCTTTTTATATTCACAACTGAACTCTGCTAGGACAGAGGAAAAAGCAATATATTGCGAGCAATCCCACTACTGTTCAAAATACAGCACTTTTGCAGAACTCCATAGAAATAAAAATCACATGGAACAGGATGTATAAAGTTCACTAGAAAATATTAAATGCAAATTGTCTTCCAAGCATGACAATGATAACAAACCAGAATTTAAGCAGAATAGTGGGGAAAGAATGTATATCCTGGTGAAATAATGAATGTGAAGACCAAGTTATGAATCTTAAGAAACATGAACAGAAGGCTGCTTTGAGAAAAAAATAGGAAAAAGATACTGGACAGGCTGTGTGGTGTCCAATCTACCTTCTCCAATCTCCAAGGAATCCACACCCCCTGTGAACTGAAAGCCTTGCAACAACTTCTTGTACATTGCTACATCCAAGTACTACTTTAGATACCAAGAATATTTACCAGCTTTGACTACATACCAATTCAAAACATTTTCCAAGCATTTCACAGGTTGATCTCTCCTTCAGGTCAAATGAGACAAAAAATAGATGTTGTATACTCTGCATTGTCTGGAATTACTTCTTACCATCTCTAAGGATGAGTAGTATATCCATATTCATAGAGAATGCACAAGTAAGAGCTACCTGACTGAACCATGAATTTCCTCTGAGCTTTTGCTCTTCTCTGCAAATCTACCATTAAAGCTTCTTTCCCCAACTTTTTCAAGGTGGTTCTTTTCACCTTTTGTTCTCCCTTTAGGTTTTATTTAAGTTTCTTTCAGAATTTTCACTGATCTACTGCCAACTTCCGTGAAAGTAAAATTCTTGAGTTTTAGTTCTGTCCTCACCAAAGCCTTATAAATAACTTTTTGTGTGTGCTCTCAGTGGCAGTACTTCAGTGTGTAACTCCAATTTACTTCATCTTTTTAAAATACTTTATAGCTAACTTCTTTTAACTTCAATGGCAGGAATACATATGAGTGCTTTAAGTAACTTTTTATTCATATTGCTTTCTGTGTGGGGTTTTTTTCTGCCAAAGTTCTATTGAATCTCTTTCTGCTGAATTTAAGAACAATATGAGGATGACTTTAGCATAACAATTCTCTGAGTAGTGTTTGGTTTTAGGATAGCTTTGTGATTTGTCCAGAAAGCTTTAAATAAATTGGCCAGGGGAAAATTTCCTTTCTTCAGGCATAACATGCCAGCAGAAAGGTATTTTTTGTTATTGTTCCTGCTGCCAGGCTGTCCTGGAGATTTGACTGTTCTGCCTCTGGAGAAGAGAACGTTTCACTACTGGGAGAGTTGTTTTTATTACATCAAAATATAAGTACTGTGGATGTAACTTAAAATCTTCCTGCAGGTTATTCCTAAGGGCTGATATGCTTATGTTCTTTTTCTGGGGTCTAATGAAAAGGCTGTTCTGTAAGTGAATTCACTATTTTTGAATAATGCTAAAAAATAGCCAATTTTGTCGAGAGCTGAAGTGAATAAGAGCCTAAAGGCATTATTCTACTTTTCATGATGCAGCTTTTATTCCAGGTGTGTTTCTGATACAGCATCATGGCATCATTTGTTACCACTAACAGCTTCAATGTGAGAATGCTCAGAATGCAAGGACCCTGTCAGGTTAGACATTCCATAGTTGGACCAGGAAGGCAGTGCAGTGCCCCTTGTCCTCTAACAGAAAGCTTTGTCTGCCTGGGCTTTAGCTCTACCTGCATGTATTTGAATGTAGTGCTATTCCCACATGCAGAAATGCTGTGGTTTAATGTAACAGTTCCAACACTCTGTGGGTGACTGTTGCTCTTGGACAACACAAACAACACAAACTCTTTTGAAGTTTGCGTGAATCTGACTCCGAGATTTATTAGACAGAGAATTCTTATATACTGTTGTACAGAGACAAATTGATTGGTGGAACAAAGGCAAACCCTTTCAACCACATTGGTCAACCCAGAGGGACATCAAGAGAGTCCCTCCTAGGAAAAGAATGTAAACATCTTGTCCTGTTCACAGAAATTCCCTTGGAAAGGAATTTCAAGGTCCAAAGCATACAGATCAGGGCTACAGGTGACTGAGTGAAAATTACTTCAGAGGAGCCAATAATAAGAATATGTGACCTGTGACAAAGGTTGGAGAGATTTTATTCTAAAATTCTTTTGGGCATTTGATTAAATATTCACCCCAAATTTTAATGTGATAGGAAATTTGCTAACCTAACAGGTGGCTTATAAGCAAAGGATGAAGATCATCTACCACATTTTGTGATATATGCAAGTATTGGATGATGCTGATTTTGGCATATGTTTGTATTTCACAATGAAACTTTGTATGCATGTAAATAGTGCATAGATAATAGCTGCCTTCTGAGTTGGCTTCTTTTGAAAATCAGAGATGAGAGAAAAATCTGTCCCATCATTTAATTTATTCTACTCTTAGTACAGAACTTGTTCTTAAAAACCCCAGAGCTGTGTCCTTTAAAATTATTTTGGCAATGTAATAAATTTCCATCTTTTTTGACCACGAACTCCCAAATGACAGACATCTTCAGATCAGTCCTGCACAATTTCTCTGCTGTTTCATTCTCTTCTCTTAGATGATTGTGATTTCTATTTCCAGCATGATGTTTATGCACAGGTATAAGGCTGTCTTAAGTATTGCATACACTGGGAAAGCAACCAAAGATGAGTCAGTAGTGGAAACTATTTAATATTGGGAACACACATTGCAGAAGCATTTCAGAAAGTAAGGCTGAGACTGATGACAGTTCCCCAAACAAGAGCAAGACAACTTTAATCCATCTATACTAATATTTAAGCATGTCAAAGCAATTCAAAGAACCAGTTTCTTAAAATTACCTTCTTTAATGATCACATCACCACAGATGAGACTGCACACTTCTGTTACTGGCCATGCTGTAGTGTTCAGTGACTGCTTCTGTAAATCAGCTTCTTGGCTCCATTGCAGATTTTACTGTCTCTCTTGGAATGTTTTCCACTACAAAGTACCCTTTGGAGAACTTCAAGTGCTTCTCCGTGCCCAACAGATTTTGCACATCTAGCTTCATCTGCATTTTATCTAGTTTCAGGCAAATTACAAGATGGAGACCATGTCTGAAGCAAACACACATTTCTTGTCTTATCCACCCTAAAAAGAATCAAAAAATAAACTTCTGTCCTTTTGCTACTACTCAAGGTAGCACACAGTGAGTCTGGTGGTGAGCTTTGTCTGACAGCCATGTGGTGCTTTGTGCTTGGGATGCTGCTGGCTGTAGTCACTAGAGAGCAGTGGCTGTGCACAGAGTGGGATTTGGCTCTGCACTTCCATAGGCTGCCTGGTGTTAGGCAGCCAGATTTCACTGAAAACTAAATTTTGAAATTTGTGGCTGACAAATGAAGTAAATTCTCTTCCTTTCTGTCTGCAGACCAGCCCATTCAATATGCCCATTCCACCTTTGAAGATGGAGTTGCAAAACTGACTGTCCAAGATGCCCTACCAGAAGATGATGGAATTTATACCTGTCTGGCTGAAAACAACACAGGACAGGCATCTTGCAGTGCTCAGGTCACAGTCAAAGGTGAATCTCTCTCAGACTACTGTAATTGCTACAAACATATAATCTTTTTTAAACTAAAATAACTTTGAATCCTTAACAGAGGCGGTTGTAAATGGATTCCTTGTTTTTCCCAAGCTTTTGTCAGCTGAGTATCTCTTCACCCCCTTGGAGGTGTGTGCAACTTAAGTGCTTAAGGACTGTGTAGTGTAAAGTAATAAGCACATTTCAGAAAAAGGTATTAGTGCTTTGACCTTCCAAGGGCTTAGTGTACAGAGCAGTGAGGCTGCTCTGGAAAGGGTTTACCAGTGTAAGAAAGGGCTGGGACTGCTGAAAAAAATATAATTGCATTATCACCAATGTCACCCACCAGAGAATGTTACAGGAAGGAGGAAGATGCTACTCCTTTCTCCTGAAAGGCAGAGCAGAGATGAGTGCCAGGGATTGCAGTTATGATAGCAAATGCCAATATTCTTGTTCTGTTACCAGGCTTTATCAGATATCATTCTGAACATGCATCTGTCAGCTAACTGGGGACTGTATAACTCTAAATAAGTAGAATTTTGGTAATGAAAGTACCAGAACATTGTAGTAAGCAATCAAGGTGATGTGTTGTCTCAGAAATCTGAGTGCTGATTTGATAGAATTGATTTGTTCATGAAAGCCATAATTCTTTACTAGAATTTCAACAAACACATTCTAAAAGACCAGAGTTCAAAATGAAGACAAGAGATGACAAAATTCCATGGATAAATTCAACAGTGAGGTAGTATCCATCAATGTCATGGTCTTTATTCTTTCAATCTCCCCTGGCATCAGTCTATACAGGTGTTTTGTTTCATGTCCTGGGTATTATCCCCTCCTGCCTCTCTCTTCAATCCCCCTCCCTCAGACTCTCCCCCTGCTATAAAATCAAGCCTGTATTTGGTATTTTTCACCTGCAAATGATTTTTCCCCAGAGTTAAAATAGTTTGTCACTGCCTGTCCAACAGACTGCTGAGTGGCAGCTCCCAAGGGAACTATTTCTTTTGTTTATGACTAAATAATACCTGCCCTAAACTTGTACATTCAGTTTGGTGGGAAATCTACCCTGATCCCTGGGATGTCAAGATTTGTCTTTGTTTACCAGTGTTTTGGAGTGTTTGTCTACAGCTCTTTAGTGCTATGTCTGCCCCTATTCTGTCTGTATGACAAGGCTAAAACAAAAACAAAGTAATTCTGGTAAACCTGTGAGTTAATTTCTTGATCACCAAATTGAAAATACAGTCGTCCCCTCTTCACTCTCCCCTCCTGAAAAATGGCACAAAGTAAGAAAACATCAATTTAGCATAAGCCTAAAACAAATTTGTTCTCAAAGTTATCATTTACGATTTCTCTGAAGCCTTTCTTCTGCATTAGCTAAGGGCCAATGAAGAATGGTGCGCCTCAAAGGAGCTGTTTCTTACCTGGGGCTTTCTGATGCTTGACTGGGACTCAGAAACCAAAGGGCAGTCCCCTCTTACTGAGCATTTCTGGGTTATTTTAGGGCTGCCAGGCAATGCTAACGTGGGAGCAGTAGTGAGTGAGCCTTTCCCTGGGCTCTGCTGAGCTATTTCAGGCCACGCAGTCACTGTTGCACTGTGTTGGATTCCTCCTGTACTTTACACAGTCTGGGGCAAAAGACTGCATTGCCACCATCATGGGGAGCTAGTGCCTCTCATCTGCATCCCATTCTATTTTCTAGGAGTCATGGAGCAGGGAGGGGGAAGAACAAGGACAGAATTAAGAACATACATGACAGGCTGTAAAACTACATGTTCAATATTTTTACAGTTTTAGCTATCCTGTCTTCTTCTTCCTTAAGACTAATTATGCCCCTGTTGCCATGAGGATTACAGTAACTTTCCCCAAAAATCAGATCAATGGGAATTTTTCTGCCAAAAATAGTACCAAATTTAAAATCTAATTTCCAAATCTTTTATCTGTTTGTGTATATTTTTCCATCAGAACTTCTATCAGAAGCTTATTGGCATTAGAGTTCTCTGAGCCTCTGAATGCTGCTACTAAGGCTTCTCTAAATGCTTGGCCTGTGCAAACAGATTACAACAGAAAATGATTGCATGTACAGAAACAGAGAAAACTTCAAAAATCCTCTCCTGACAAAACACTGATTTTTTGAATAAACCCTGTAAAATCATTTCTGAATGGTAATCCATCTTTATCCAGGTCCTTTTTGTCTCCAAGATGATTTAAGGATATGAAGTTTCCTGCAGTGCTCAGTTTGTTCATTCATTGTTAGAGAAATATTTTCCTTTTGTATGTGAGAAGTAATCCATATTTAATCCAAGAAGGAATAGATGTTCTTGGCATATCATCAGTATCAGACCAGTGTCAGCTTTTCCTTAACTTGGTTCTGTGGTCCTTGGACACGTCTCTGTCTAGGTCTACATTGCACTTCATGCTGCCATTTTTGGCTTTGCTATTCTACTGCAGCAAGGATCTCATGAAGGGACTATATACTGTATACTATATACTGTATCTACTCTGATCACTGGGAACATTTTGCCTGCAGTGAATAGCCTATCTTAACAGTAAAACTCAATTTTATTTTTCTAAGTGAAATTCAGCTCACAGATAATTTAGAAAAGTTGCAGCAAGGATAGTGAGTGTCAAACTGTTCAGTTCACATCTGAATTGTAGTACAAGATGATCCTTAACCCGCTAGTAGGTCACAGGTGTTATTTAGCCACATACTGTGTTTCTAATCAACTTCTGTGCATTCTCTGTCTTTTTGATGGTCTATTACCTTGTTTTTGTGAAAGGAAATTATTGTAGGAAACACTTTAAAGGTCTTTTGCAAAATAAAGGGTTACTGTTCCAAGTCCAGCTAAATACAAGAGTGGGATTTTTTCCAGTAGTTTCAGCATGATTTGCATTGGGCCCTGGATAGTTAGCTAAGCTAATTGTGGCATAACTTTCCTTCTAAGTCATCAGTCTCAGATTCATTTATGGTTGTCTTTTTCTTCCTTATTATTAAGCAGGATAAATTCTGTCTAGCACTGGGCAACCTCAGTATTAACTCCTTTGTTTTGTATGGAAAACGTGAAGGTACTTAGTTGTTTGTAGGAGGCTTTTGGCACTGTGTCAAAAAAAAAGTCCCACATTTAATATGGTTGAGATTCATACAGAAATGCAATGGTCTTAAAAAATTCAAATTCATCAGTCTTCTGGTTATTTAAAGTGAGAAATTACCATATTCAGATCACTTCAGATCTCTCTTACTTAAGTAAGTGATCTGAAGACTGAGCATATTGGGCCAGATCCATTAGGTACTCTGGGGAGAAACTGAGTTAATCAAGGTGAAGCTCATTTTGGCCTTGTAAAGGACTAAGTAAATGAGGCTGAACCCTGACAGCCATCCCTCTGTCAGCAGTTTCTCAAAGCTGACACACAGGTAGAGATGAACTAGAGACTGAGCAGTGCTCCCTGGAAAAGAGAGCTTAACAAGTGTCTTCACCGCAAGAATTATTTCTAACTGAACTTCCCAGGGAGTGGGGTACACTGGGTAAATTCTGCATCAATTGGCCCAATGCATGTAAGCCTGAGAGGTGAGAAACATGGTTCAGTGTTACTCAAACACTCAATTATAGATATTCCTGAAATAGTACCTTTTGCTACTAAATGTAGGATTATATTTTTTCTTATGCATTGTTTTCTACACAAGGAAAATCAAAATTTGAGAGGCTTTGGGGCTGATGCACATTTTATTTTTAAGGTTTTTAAACAACATGTGCATGACTGATTTGTTCCTGTTATTGTATGTGCAAGCTATTGTGTTCGGTGTTCACATTTTCACATTTCATATTACAATTTTTTCACTGTTCTGTGATATGAAAATAAGTATACAAGCTGTTTTTAAATACACCAGCCATTCTACTTAAAAAACAAACCAACCAACCAGCTCTTAACAGGGATATCCAGGGTACATTCAGGTCACCTGAAATATATGGTGATTATATACTGATGGGGATTACAGATACTCAGGTTTATTTATGAATTCATTAATCAGGCTATGAATAAATTATGAAGTTATTTATTATGAATTTATTAATAATTTTTTCAGGGTGGTTGAATATTTTAATCAGGTTTTTATGAATAGGAAACCGAGGTGAGGAAAAGTTAATTGACTCTGGATGTACATGTGCAGTGAGTGTTACAGTGATGTTACTGTTTTGCTGAGGCTGTGACAATCAGAGTATAAAAACAAGACAGATGGACATAGTAACTGGTATAGTTGGAAGGTAAGACCAGCTCCGGGAATGGTGACAGTTCTTCAGGCCTGCCTCATTCCTGAGATGAGCCTTTGGATCCATGCTTGTCTGTCAGTTAACTAATCACTGACAAGGAGTTACAGGTCAGGTCCACCTGTAGAAAAACTGTGTCCAAGGGATATTTAATTAGCTGACATTCACACCAATACCTGAGTGTGCTATACATGATTGTGGACTGCAGGGAGAGCAGCAATAGGTATGGGCTCAGTTGTGCCAAACCACATCAATTCTGCACGTGGGAAGCTTCTCTTATTTTGCAAACATGTCAGTAGGTGACTGCCTGGTTCAGTTTTGTCTAGGTATGGTATCAAGCTAGAGCACTTGCTGTGGCCCCTAGGAGCATGTCCTCTTGCAGTTCTGCAGTAAATGACAAACAAAATACCTGACCCACTGCATGCTCCTGGAGATTTCTCAGCCTCTCTGCATCAGGCAGCAGCATCACTGGTGGCTTCTAAGACAGAGCACGTGAGACGTGGGCAGTGAGAGCAGAGGGCAGGCTGGCAGCCACGGTGTTTCTGTGGGCTCTAATGCTCTGCAGCCACATATTTTGCTGATGCTTGTTTCCTGCATGCTGCTGGTTTTTTGTTTGTTTGTTTCTTTTTTAATACAGGCCTAATACTCTTTGTAAGCAAACACTATTCAGCAGATAGACCTGCTCCTGCTTATTGGCTCTTGACCTCATTTCTCTTTCCCTGCCAACAGTGCATTTGCCTGGACTCACATCTGTTCCCCTTTCTCCCCCAGCACTTTCTGTTCATGCTTTTTTTTTCCCAGTGCAGCCTCCCCAGCACAAGTGTCTATGTTGGGAAGCCTGTAGCCCTTCCAAGCCGATTACTGTAGTCATTCATTGATCACTGGATGAGCAGATTAGAGCCACCTGAAAGCCTGTCACAGTCTCTGCTCTAACCAGTTTACCAGAGCTGCAGAGGGAGATGCTTTCTGAAAAACCAGTTTGTTTTGTTCCTGTCACTCTTCCATCTGGTGTGAGTGGGACCATAAAATATAACCAGGTGGAAGAAAACCTTTCAGGTAGGAATCTTTTCCTTCAGTCATGAGAGATGCTTTCTTCAGGTCGTGGGTTGTTTTTCTTTCTGTCTCAGACTGACCCTTCTCAGACATTAATCGTTTAAAGAAGGTTATCACTGCAATAAGCAGCCTCTCTTTGAAGACTTAATTGAGAGGCCCCAGCTCAGTTTCTCTGAAATCCATATTTCTGCTGAAGGTAAGCGAAGAACAGTGTCCTACTTGCCAATTCTGATGAAATGTTTGTGACAGCTTTTCAAAGTCACTGCTTGTTTGAAAGCATTTTGCTTTATTTCAAGCATAACATAAATGACTATAGATGACTTTACAAAATATGCCAGTCTAGTCCTATTAAATGTCCAAAAGGCATTCCAGACCAGTAGCTGGG